>PNEQ01089891.1:0-38647 GCA_003012365.1 Medauroidea extradentata
GAATGGTAGCTATTCACACTGTAGGCACTTTTCAGGATTCTTTAAACAGAAATGTCGTAGCTGTAGAAGCCTGAATAGTAACTATTCACACAGTGGATACTTTTCAAGTTTAAAAAAACTATAAGTATTGTACTATTTCGTGAATAGTAACAATTCAGGATTTCACAGAAGAAAGTTGAGAGGAAAATATCCGGAATAGTAGCTATTGTGAATGGATACTTTTCAGGCGCCCCTTTCCATGTATCATCGTATTTGAGCCTATTGTTATGTTTTACATTAATCTGAATGTTGCATAATATTTAAAATGTTTTCGTGTAGGAAATATGCATGCACCAATAAGTAAACTATGCATTTGTGTTTAAATTCGTGGTTATATTAATTGAAAACATATTCTAACAATTAACTCTTCGCGAGAAATAATGACTGCAAAAGATGTGCTACAAACTGTACATAAACAAATATATTGTGAATATTTTTTCGAAATTAGAGTGCACATACAATGCTCTAAAATGTCAGAATGTGCAATTTTTTTTTCATTACAGTTTATAAATACACATTTACTTTCGGTATAACCATCGTTTGTAATTTAATTGTATAGGTAATGCCTGTGCAGGATATACGTGACAAACACAGGAATCTAAAATGTCTTAATTCTTACTGTACATGTGTCCTATGTATTTTCACCAACATAAATATTAAGCTAAGAAAACACCAAAAGCAAATGTTAAAATTCAATTATTTGGAACTATATGTTTCAACTAATAAAAGACAAAAAATTATTTGTTTTTAGTTGTTCAGTATATGTATCTGGAATATGTTATTTCAATATAAATCTAAAAATGTACAGTTACAAAACAAAGATTGGCCGAAACACCTAGTCTTATGTATTTAAATGTGCCAATTAATGAATAACTTAGTTACATTCTAGCTGCAATGACAATCACAAATACAAAGATATATTTGAAGTAAGTCATGTTCAAGTTAATTATATTTTTTAAGGGGAAGGAACAATGAGCTTATTTTCTTTTCCGAGTAGACAGCTCTCAGGATGTTTAATTTAAGAGTGAATCTTACAGGTGGTTTATCAAGAGCATGCACAATTGTTCATTAATCATGCAGTTATGTAAAATAGTCGCAACAGTATCGGGAAAATGTGATACCACTTATTTCTATCGACATGTCATAACAATTCAAAATATATTTTAGTTCGTACTACTCATGAAACTGGAAGAATTGAGGCCGCGGCCGAGTGGCTAGAACACTCGCCTCCTACCAAGGTGATCCAAGTTTGATCCTTAGCGGGGGCGGTCTTCGGTTCTTCGCATGTTGGAACTGTGCCGGACGATATTGCTGGTCGGTGGGTTTCTTCGGTGATATCCCGTTTTACAACTCTTCTCATTCCGTCACTTATCCATTGTAGAGCCTCATTTCATGCCATCCTAGATAAGAAGATGCCTTCGGGTATCAATAGCAAGTCCACATTGAAGGTGCGATACACTGGTACTCGGGTACCCTCTTCACACGATATTTATTTACTGAGATAATTTATTTCTATGAAATTTTACATTTTTTGGTAGCTGTTTTTCGTAACTAACGTGTTACAGAAAATAATACGCTCATTTTTGGGAAGTTTTCAAAACTTGTTTGAGGTAGGATCAGAGTAGTAAAATGTATTATGTATACTTCATTCATATATATATATATATATATATATATATATATATATATATATATATATATATATATATATATATATATATATATATATATATATATATATATATATATATATATATAAATGAATCCCTATTTCCCTTGGTCACTCAATCACACGTGAACGGCTAGACCGATTTCACTATTTTTTTTTGTTGTGTTTGTTATTGTCAGGAGAAGGTTCATATTAAAAAAATTTAAAAAATTGCCCGGAAAGTTAAAACATTTAAGAATACTTATTTAAGAATACTTAACAACCATATAATATTATTTCTTATTTAACCTTAGCGCTTTGGAAAATACAAACATTTGACAAAGAAGATGTAAAAAATCTGAATATCGTTTAAAACAAATGCTTCGATCGGAGTTATTTTATTGATAAAAAATAAATAAAGAAAACTGAATTTCTTAGTGTACATCACGGTAAGTTCAGAGCCATTACGCATTGAGGATGCTATAATTTCGTCAAATGCTAAACAAATACGAACATTGTTTTCCATAATTTTGTCTACATGCTTCCTGTCTTAACGATGACTATTGAAATATAATTGTTATAATTAATAACAAATTGTGTTTATTATTCTAATGCTTTATGATATACAATATTCTTAGTATATAAATAGTTTTGTTTGTATTTCGACACGGGAACAGGCGACATATAACTGGACATGTGAAAAATATGGATTTTCAAGAAAACCAATAAAAAAGAAAACGAACACTTAGCGACTGACTTTGAGATTTATTTATACACTTAGCGACTGACTTTGAGATTTATTTATCGACATTAATTATAACAACTCAATTTCAATAGTCATCGTTAAGACAGGACAACGTCTGTCGGGTCAGCTAGTTTGAAATAAATGATGCTATCCCAATGCTTTTTCAGTTTAGAGACTGAACTTAAATTTAATTCATTGGATTTAATGAAACATACGGAACTTACTTAATTTTTAGTAATGTCTTTGAAATACTCTTGCAATGCGGATAACTTATTAAGTGAGCTATTGTTAACATACGCCCTTGCTGTACAATGTTGTCTCAGGAAAAGTCTACTCTAAAAGCAAGACTGGCCGAGCATGTATGGGAAAATAGGCATTACACACTACAGGAAATGCCACTCTACCTACACATCCAATTAAGTCAAATAATCATAGAGGTATTTGCTTTTATTGTGGGAAAAACTAATGTTTGTCAGCTCAAGAAACGTCACGGAAAGTTCGCCTGAGAAAATCTCCTGTGTTCATGTGTTTTCGCAGCTTTTTCTTCTTGCCTTGTGTTTGTGCACTGAAAAGAAATACTTATTGGTCACCACAAAATATTTTGTCAATATGGACGTTACCAAATATTTTTGTGGTGACCACTAACATTTTTTGCTGTCCCCAATAAAGTTTTGCAATGAATACCAAACAATTTTGTAACCACTGCAAAACTATTTTGTGAAGTCCATATTGACGAATCATTTTGCAGTCACCCCAAACCCGTTTTTTCTCTGTGATATTGTCTTCGTTGTAACTGTTGTCTGTGCTGTCTTAATTTTGGTGGCTCAAGTTTTTTATTTATCTATGTGTTGGGTACTGTTAATTTTGCATTTTTCCATTATGTTTTCTTGGGTCTCACGCTTGGTTGTTTGAGACGACACAGCGTTGCAATGGCGTATGTCCACATGATTTCACTAAATTGATTTTGCGTCTTCTCATTTTATGAAAGTCTGTAACACAAATTACTGGCTGATTATGCCTCTAGTTACTGACCCACTTGTTGCATTAACTGAGCTAACAAGCATAATGTATGCATATTTCGAATATGGAATGTTGACTAGGAATAATGGGTGTGTGCCCCATACGCAGGTAGAGTGGCAAGGGGTGGGCCTAAGATGGTGGTGGCTGGTGTGCGTTGAGAGGAAGGAAGGGAAGAAGAGTACCATTGTGAAGAGCCAGAGGTACACTAGCGCCTAAAACTTTGCTCATAAGCAATGCACAGGCTTGCTAGCTGGAAATATGGCCCTTATATGCTACAATACTATTTTCACCTTATCGCTCGTGTTCCTTATCCTTGGGGGGACATTAGTGGCTACATCTCGTCTCTGTAACGCCCGGAATAATAATGCATCCTCGCCGCAAATGTGCCATGGCAATAAATAGGTAAAGCGCTGTTTAATAAGAAAATGAGTTATATAAACAGAAGGGCCTGAAATGTAATATAAATAATCAAGAGTTCTGGTGAGTTAATTTCGCTTTACAGGACTATTATCACTGCCACACTAGACGTATGTGTTAATTTTTAAACATTATTCAAGAATGAGGAATATTATAATGTCGTCAGCTCGCTTTCTTGTGATGTATTTGTTAGCGATAGCTTATTTTATCTATTTCGCTGTGTTATAGACATATCCTGTCTTTCTTGTACGATTGAAGTTATTTAACTTGACCACGGTACTGCATCGTAACTGTACAGAACGAATAAGAAACTCGTATTATTTTTAACATATTAGTAAAAATTACAAATAATTACACTGCTATGTAGGTTAGAACCTGTGGAGCAGCAAACAATGAAACTTAGGCCATACGTGTTAACGTAAGCTATATTAATGATATAGTGTATAAATGTATTATGTACTTACTGTGTAATAATATTCTATGGATCTGAGAAGTGTTATTTACTTTTATTGCCTTGAACTTGAATAAGTATTCTGTTTTCAAGCCAGCAATTCGTAAAAACTTTTAAAGATATGTTATTTTAGTTCAATTATTTTGTTTAAAGTAATTATAAAAATTATATTTTCACAATGTGTGAAACAGCTTCTTATAATCAGCATATTAATAAAGTACACTGGATGTTCCCATTACAGAAAAAAATTTTCAACATCTATATTAAATATGACTTTTAACTACCGATTGTTGACGAAATTTATAAACACTGTATGAACAAAAATAATTGAACACACGTCTGACAAATTGTTAAAGTCATTACGTTGTGAATTTGGCAGGGCGACTTAATCAGGGAATTTTCTTAAATAATATGATTTACAATTGCGTTATATGTGCTCAGTAGAAGAAAACAACCCTTTCGGACCAAAATATGTTATTAATACATTCTCTAATTCTAAGTAACTGATTAGTTGAACAATAATCGTTAAGTTACATAGGTAAAGTTCGTAATTATTGTGAAATTCAGAAGCATCCATGTCTTACACCAATATATTTTAACATTTACAACTAATAAAGAAAAAATATGTTCAGGCAATACGTAAAAACCCGTTATTTCATTTTTATACTGATAATATAACTCTCAGTTACCAGTGGAAAAACTTTGTAAGCCTTTGAAAGCAGACGATCCGTAAAAAGAAGCACGGTCACATAGAAATAATTTGTACTGTGTTGAACATTAAGCCATTAAACCGCTACGTATTGTTCTACAGCCTCTATTTGCCTGGGAAATTTATATTTTATTTATTTTTAATGAAGTCTCGCAGTTACATATCAAGGGAACCGTATTCAATGATTGGACTCTGGGTAAATCAACCTCGATATCACGCAAACTACGTATGTACTGTACAACTTCCGATAGCCACTCACATTCAAGTTTTTTTTTTCTGTGAGTGTAAACAGGCCTGGGACAGTCGCTAGATTTGACACGTACAGACTTAGGACTGTTTTTCTGATGGACAGTTTGCAGAGGGGCAAATACCTGACCGCCTAGAAAGGAGTGCGGCAAGAGGAGAGGTGAAGAAGAAAAAGTGTTAAGGGGGAGAGGGGCGGGGCATAACCGGTTGTACAGCTTCCTGTAGACGGGCCTCGCAGAAATATATTTACTGAAACACACAAAACGGCGCGTGTCAGGGAAAAATCCCCTCCCCCGAAACACTAACTATTCAACATGCTGCTACATGAGTTCACATAAAACTGAATTTTACCTTCCCGCACCAAGTAATACTCCGCTGTGTACAAAGTAATCGAATTGTATGTTCTCTACATTTCAACTGTCCGGAGTGGAGAGAAGATTTTGCTTTCCAAGCACAACCCCGCAAGATATATTAGGCCAGTGTTCTGTCGACCTAGTAAATAATGGTTACTAATTTAATTTAAAGTAATAATTATATAATATATTTATTGATGGCGCAGTTAAAGCTGTATCGTATTTTCTCATACGTTATTTAACAATAACTAGTCTAAATAATAGGCACAGAAACACTGTTTGACAACTAAAGTGCCTTAGCTGAGGATGCTTCAAAATTATGAGGATATTCAAAAACAATACAGGTAATGGAAATAAAAATGGAGTGAAATTCACACTCAAGTATATGGCCAATAACTGGACCAGATGTTGCCAATTTTAAGGATTTTTTTACACTTGGGTGTGCAATTCATTCCATTTTAATTTGCATTACGTATATATCCATTTCCGACAGCCACTCTTAGATCTGATCAATTGTGAATTTGATGTATGCCAAATAAATATCAACAGTTAGCTTATGGATACACGACTAATCGAAAGTAGCGTTACAAATATCGGAATTAATATGGCAATGAAAAAAAGTCCTCTGTTTTTCGTTTGACTTGCCGCGAACATAAAATGAAACTGAAAGATGATTGTTCAGAGAAACGTATTGTAAATCTCACAACCAATACAAGTAGGCAGTCATCATTTCATGAATAGCGGAACGAAAGACGGTAACGATTTCTTAAATAATTCAACGTTCAAAACCTAAGACAATTTCTCTCCTCAATATATGATAGAAACCGTAAAACCCTTTCTGAAAGGAATCAGGTCTAGATTGCATTTCTTTGCCATTCCGCTAACCCCGAAAACCATTTTAGACAGCTCCCAAATGATGAGCTACAAAGTTTTTGTTTTATGAGCACAAATTGTGAAATTTCAGCTGTAAGCAGCACACAATGATCACTAATTCGTGGTGTATGAGCGATCCACGAGAAACAATTTCTTTGATGAGTGGTGGTAACAAATGGGCTCAAAAGACAAGTAGAGCTATAAGTTCCTTGTTTAAAAAGCACAGATTTTGACATTTCTACTATAAGCAGCAGACATTGATCACTAATTCACGGCCCATGAGTTCTTCGCGAAGAACGATTATTTCGATGAGAACTGGCTAAATTCACTGTATTTTTTTTTGTAATTTTACACAACTGTACGTAGCAGCATACTCTTCACACATGTTCCTGTTATTTTACACAACTTATGTCCGTGTCTTTTCACGCCACTTATGACTGTGTTAATTCGCCGTACATAACAACAAAAAAAAATAAACAATAACTACGTGTATAATAACAATTCAACTGGTGGTTAAATAATTCGTACTTCAAAGGGGAAAAAACTTTTAAAATACAGCAGTTTAATTTCGTGACTGTAACAATCATGTGTAAAATCTTAGTTGCTTCTGGAACAGTAAATTAGATATAGAATACACTTTTGTTTTTCAGAAGCGCTTGGTAATGCACGGCATTGCGTTATTAACGAGCAGTTTCAAGTGATAGAATTTCTGATCCTGGGAGGATTGGAACCCACGACCTTTGTGTTAGCAGTCAAAGAGAATAAACACAAGACTTCCAATGGTTGGTGACAGTTGTAGTTCGTGACCTGGAATACTAGTCCAGTTATTTTAGGGATTTACCTTGAAATAATTCCCTTAAAGGATATACTGGTCATATGCATAGTACCAGTACCCAGTAACAACATATAAAAAACCAACACATATGGGTGCTGTGCTATGGCCACCATATTGGAAAATGGTAACAGATTTTCACTTTTTTTTGCCATATTTCAAGAACAGCTAACAAAATTTAAAAAAATTTCACATAAAAATTGAAGTACATTTAAAAATACGTATTTTATGAAAGGATAACTTTCTTTGTGTGTGCGTTGGCTTCCGTGTTATTCGCGAGATAAGATTATGTAAATCAATCTTCGTTAATATATTTTTTTAAATAAAACCCCATTATCTCAATAAATTGGTGGCTTATGTTATAAATCAAATTAACGTTTTGTCGACAATTTATCTACTAATTTGTTCATAAAATCAAGTGTTTGTTAGGAAATTAAAGTAGAGAAAAAAATAAAGCAGATACCATTCAAAGCTATAAGAAAGTCAAAAACGTTTCTGGGTTCAAGCATATCACTTTAAATCCCATTAACATTTCTGAAGAGGCAACAAACATTATTGAGAAAGCGACATCACTTGATTTGCTTTGGACAGCTGGCTACACTGCTAAAAAAGGGCCACAATCATTATGAAGTGGCTTTATGCAGTTAGCAATGGTACAATCTAGAAATGTTACTACGAAGACAATACCTCTTCCTTTTATTAATGGGAATCCATTATCTCTCAACATTATATTCAGTGTTGTATTTTGCTGCTGAACAAAGACAAGTGCAATCTCACGTGTGTTATAACTTTGGACCAACCATTATTCATGAAAAATTCTGAAATAGTATTGTCTGTTGACAAGAACTATCCTGTAAGCCCTGTGAGGCTTGGTGGTTTTCATATGTTATTCTCATTTCTTGGGTCAATTGGGTATGTAATGAGAGGAAGTGTAATCGAGGAGCTGTGAAAAACAGTATACACCAAAAACTCAATCCCTCAAATGTTAACAGGTCATTCTTTTTTCACAGGCTGTGCGGGCACATATTGTGACGGCAGCTACAAAAATTCAAATCATTTTTGATCCTGATGGAGAAGGATTGGGTGACAATCTGCTCATACTCCACTCAAAATTGTTCAACCGTGTATTCAGTTGCATCGAAGAGGCAGAAAATTACGATTTACATGAATTTCATTAAATTTTTTTCAGAACAAGTGTAAATATCTGGAGTCCAAGAGCAGAACAGGAAAACTGTGGTCGATGTACTTTAACTAAGTTTTTCTCAAGTTGAATTTTATTGAGCTGAGGAAACTGGGCAATGGAAACTACGTATTGCAACGACTATTCAGATGATGCCACTCTTTCCACTATACATCAAGTCATCGCAACTTTATGTAGGTACAACAAATGATGAATCTTCAAGAAAGTATGTCCCCGGATGACTTAAAAAAGTTTACTACCGATAGTTGCTTCACAATACGCTGCCAAGAAAAAGAAGGTCTGGCTTTTGGACTGATATGAATATACAACAAATACTGATGAGATCAATGAAATCATTAGGAGGTTTGACTAGAGGATGAGGATTAAATGAATATAGTATAATGAGATAGATGTTGTGTGCCCCTGTTGCATCAGAAATTGCTACAGTAGTTTAAGATTTTGCAGGTATTTCTCCCGAAACATCAGAGTAACACAAATATCTAAGGAACAGCAGCATTATATGGGACGCAAATCACAAAAAAAAATATATTCTTGAACTGGCTGAAACTACATAACCATTTCTAGATTTCAGAGAACCTAATCAGTATATATTCAGGTATCGTTGGAGACAGCATGGTGTCATGTGATTTTGCCATTGAAAAAGGAAAGGAATGTGCGGATGCGAGGGGAAAAACATTTTTTTGATGTTATTCCAAGAAAAGCAAGGGCAATACCACTAGGAGCTATGTCACCTGTTAACATTAACGTAGTTCCCATCATTTTGCAAGTTATTCAACAGGATCATCTGCTTAAACAACACTCCAGAAGACCTTAAAGAATATTTTAGGTATGAATTGGCTCCAGGACCTCCTACTTTGTTCACTGAATCTCACATGCGGAAAGGAACGAAATCTTCACTTATTTCAGCTTTTCAACCAGAGAAGGAAAATATCAGTTTCCCTCAGAATTGTATATATGTTGTGGATGGAGGTTACCTGCTGAACTGTGTTGTGTGGCCTAGGCCAGGGTCATACACGTACGGTGATATCATAGAAGCTTACAAGTCCTATGTGGAAAGGCACTTCAGTAAGAATTATATTATCGTTTTCGATGGTTATCCTGATTCTCCAACAGCCAAAGGTGAAACATACTCTTCGTTACAAGATAAAAGTCCCCGAAGTTCAGTTCAACAAACATACTTATGTTACTCATGCCCAGTGTTACTTTCTCTGTAATATTAAAAATAAAAAAACATCTCAACACAAAGGCAGGATTTGAGATACATCAAGCAGTGGACCACTCTGATGTTTTAATCACCAAAGTGGCTCTCCAGCGTGCCGCTGATACCAAACCAGTAGTAGTTGTTGGACAGGATACTGACCTTTTGGTGTTATTAACGTCTCTGTCCACAACAGAAAACATTTCATTTTTTTCGGCCATTAGCTGGTAACAAAGGAGAAAGTGTTTTCGATATCTGTAAGCAACGAGAGCTTCATCATGATGTTAAAGATGTGGTTTTATTTTCTCATGCAATATTTGGCTGCGACACAACTTCTGCTGTTTTCAGGAAAGAGAAAATTAAGTCTCTCAATTTATTAAAGAAGAATGAATGGTTGAAAATCGTATATATTTAAAATTTTCTTATTTAACCATCGTTTATCTTTGCATAGTATAGCGATTTCACCACCAAATAAATTTACAACATAAAAATGTCTAAATGACCAATATAGATTGATAATTAGGCTAATGTTTGTTATTCGTAAACAAATATTCTTTTCTAGTCGTAATAAACTCCGGCGAGAATTTCCGCTCAATTGCGTGTCAATGTAAAAGAAGGGGCATCAGAAAACGTTTGCACAGCTTGTTAAATGTAATATATGCATTGTTTGCAAAAATAATGTTGAGATTATTGTAATAATACTCCAATTTATAAGACTGGCGTTCACAGCATGGTAAGAGGCTTTGCACATTGTTACTGTAAATCTATACGCTGACGCGAATTAGTTCGTGCAAAAGGTGCATTGCAATAAAATATAATAAATTTAGAGGTTAGTAAAAACATTTTATAGTGAAATTATCACGTCTTACTTTAGCAGTTACATCCTGCTCTTTAAAAACAAGCTTAAAACTTTTCCTTGATAGGATAGTTATCTCTACGGAAATCGTTAGAAAAAATTTACAAATATTTTAACTTATCAAATTTGCAGTGTGTATCACGCGTTTTTACAATGAAATAAGTGTAATTTTACAAGGACAGCATGGCAATAAAACACAAAATTACGTTTAATATTACTGTCTATGTCAGTGTATTACTGCACTTACATTAAAAAATTTAATTTAATATCAACTTTCTAGTAAAATTAATTATTTATTTGTGCTTCTTAATCAAATATCTGTACACATTTTTTGGATCAGTAATAACATTAGTGTAATATTACACTTACTCTCATAGTATTCCGTAATTAAACGCACATAAATATTTTTTTTTTACATTGTACGTCAAATCCGTGAAAAAAGAATGTTTTTGAGTTTCCATCTAAAGAAACACAAATTTAGCACTAGTTTTTGGTGTATGAGGTATTAACGGTAACAATTATTTCGATAAGTGGTGGCTAACTTGAAATTTCATGGGCGAAGAAACCAATTAATGAACAACTTTTTTGTTTGACAAACACAAATTTTGTCACTCCAGCTACAAGCAGCACAAATTGAGATTCATTCGTGATACATGAGCGATTCGCGAGAAACAATAATTTCGAAGAGAAGTAGCTAACGTGACGTAAAATTGGTAAATAGCGAACTATTGAGCTGTAATATTTTTGTTGTTTAGCAGCAGAACAAATTAAGCACTAATTCATGATGTAAGAGGGAATCGGGGTAAATATTATGTAGGTAAACGGTGGCTAACTTGACGTCAGATCGGAAATTTTTTTAATATTCCGTCTATAAATAGCAAAAATTGAGTACTAATTTGTGGTGTATGATGTTACTTAATGTCCATTTGGCCAATGCAATGAATTTTAGAATAACTGTTGTAATTGAACATCACAAATTCTGTAATTTGGTCGCAAATAATCCCAAATTAAGCACTAAAAATATGCGCATTTCTAAATTTACTCAAAATTTTCGAGGCATGTGTTAATTGAAAATGTGGTGGATAGACACAAAACCACATTAATACATTCTGGATAGTGCACAACAGTCTGCGCCAGTACCTGAGCAAGCGGTCTTTTTGCTCACTGGCAATTTCGTGAAGAATTTGTGTGCCCTAGAGAGCAGCTTGTTATAATCACCCTACAGTTTTGCAACAAGCTGTAGGCCGAACGGATTTTTTCATCGTCTTATCTTTGAGCGACGAAATTATGAACGTAATCTATTCCTGTATATAGTAATCTTTAGTCTTTTAAAAATGCGTTCTATTTGAACATAAAGAAGCTTTTTGTTAACAGCGTTGAATCTTCACTGTTTTACAATTAATCTGATTTTAAACACCAAAATTTAATTCCTTAATTTACGTTACTTAAAATATTATTATACTAAAATATTTTAACACTGCTTCATAGGTAATAATGCTACAAGCTTCTCGTAATACAGTTTAATGCAGTCTCGTGGCTTCAAATTGCAAATATTGCGAATGCAAGAATTCTGGAGTACATACAACCTAAAAAAATTAATTCTCGTTTAGATAAGTAACAAATATGTCGCAATATATAGACTTGCATCTTTTTTAAGTTATCTGAGGGGAAATGCTTCTGCTTTTGTAAAAAAAAAAAAGTAGGAAGCTGTACTTTATTTTGTCTATACATTTTCAGTGTCACGTTTATGTAAACACAGAGGTTTTTAACATTTTCGCTTAAAGTGATAACTGAGTCACCTATACTTACCTTATTCAAAGTATCATTGACGACTCCCTAACGAAGTTTCTCGTGGGGCCTATAAGAATGGCTTGGGAATCGCTGGGATTTGTGTATAAGCCATTTGCTCTAAACTGCGCAAGTATCGAGATTAGATCCTCGTTATAGCGACGAATCGTTGAATTAAAATTGTTTACTTTTGAAGATATGAATATTTGAATATCAGATTGAAAACAGTAATGGGCACAACATCAAGCCCAGAGGAACATCATTTTCAGCAGTAGAAAGACTTCAGATATCTGGCCGCGTATCACATCCCATTGAAATCTTACCCACGTAGGGTTCCATACAGCGCAGCGAATCATGAGAAAAACTAAAGTATTAAGTTAGTTTTATCAAAAGTATATCATAATTTACTGTGTTGAAGGCTTTAGAAAGTCTATCAGTGCTAAAAGTAATACTAAATGATACTGAGTCATGGGTAGACGTGTTAAAAGTTTAGCAAAAAATTTACAAGTGGGCAATTCTCTGAGCTTTTTGGGACAGAGGTCATAAAATTAGGAATAAAAGAGTTCATTTACGTTATTGATTTACTAGCTCATAATGCTTAGAAAAATACAGAAAACAGCAATCAACTAGAACTTTCACAAAACCCTTAAACATGCACACTATTACTACTGTGCCACATAAACATTAAATAACTTTGACAATTAAAGCACAAAAGTATTAAATAATTACCATTAACAAAGACTACAAATCACAATAAAAGTTCAGTCATATATCCAATCAACAATCTTTCAAATAGTGACCAAAAATACAACCTTAACAGTCCGAAGTGATGATGGCTCACCAAATACTGCGCAGCACCCCGAGTGCACCACCATCTTCACTCTTGAGGTCTTCGTTTCGACTCCCGTCGCGCACCTCCTGGTTGTTCGTGGACCCACAGCAGCAGTCATCTTGTTCCGCCATATACTGCTCCAAAGGCATGTGCCTGTAGCCTCACAGTAGACTCTGACGTCATCAAGATGTCTTCAGCAGTCTCTCTCAACAAGCATAGCACCTTCCTCTAGCACAAGCAATAGCAAACTCTCTCCAAATCGGTTGATTCGTGGCTTATATACTTCGGCCAAACTCCGGGCATTCACCGAATTACAGGGATCTAAAAATAGACATTACATCATGCTTGGGATGTGACTTGAGCTTCTTAGGCCAGTCTTGTAGGGTTAAGACGCAGTTGAAACAGGTCTCTATGACGTAGATCGGCGTGACTACCACCACGCACCTGTTTGATTTGTGAGTCATGGGCTAGTCCATAAGGTGATTCGACACAACTTCCAACCACCCAGCCCTCAGAACTACAGCATGCAACAGTTTATAGTTTGTAACATTCTAAAATGCAGTAGCAGTGCTACACTATTTTCTAAAATCGGACAGATATTCTGTTAGAAGGTTATATGAGTTAATTTGTGCATTGATTTGCTTATGTGCTATGTACTCTTCATGCCTTACACATAGATGGCCACAAATTGACTGGTCTAAAATCTCCGAATTACTTTGGTTGTACTATCTTAAGGAACGAGAATTTTCTGCATATTGCCATTCTGAGGACAAACTTCTCAGCATTGGGAAAAGATAAATAAGTCCGTCATTTTGATGCGGATAAACGGTAATATTTTTGTATTAACACAATAGCTATTTAATCCGATCCTTCAGCTGATGATTTGATCCGCCTAACCGATTTAGAGACAGCCACTTCAGCAAAATAAAACGTAATACAACCGTCGTAAATTAATGCATTTGTTTATTCGAGCTTCAGTGCCTTCGTTAGGGAAACTGGGCAGATTAAAGAACTATATTTAGTTCCTATGTACTAAAAGCGCAATGTCCCTACCTTTTCACGCATTCTGCCCACACCGTTGCCACAACGTTTCTGCCACAATTCTATCGGTGAAGACAAGCATTTTTCAAAGCCTAGCGTGAAATTCATTTTCGCAATTATATTGTTAAACAGAGACGATTTGCCATCCAAGGCTTCTTTTATTCTATTTGTCAAGTGTCATGGTATCGCAGCTGCGTCTGTGTTCCTCCGAGTTTTATCCTAGAAAACGCTGAAAATTCGTTGCAGTAAAATGTTTTTCATTTTACGAAAGCACTCCACATGTGCCTATGGTGCTAATGTACGAAAATAAAACACATTTCGGACAAGAAGAAAATATCATTAAGTCACCATGCTCATTAAAACACTATTTCTAAGCCTCCAACATAGCTAAAAGACGGCCTTTTCATGCTGCCATGATTCAAAGTGTACTACCCGAATGTACAAGAAATTCAGAAACGTGAACTGAACTTTGCTACAGTATTTCTACCAATAAAATTACATGGTCACTATTTAAAGTCCCGTAGTAAAATTGTATCGGCGGGATTCTTGTACGCTAGTTCAACGCTTGGCTCGTGGCGATGAGGCAATTGATTGGCGCTCAAGGTCGCGCTTATGATTCTCTCGCTTCTGAGCCTCTAACGTGCAGGTGGGCAGCAGGTTTAATTTAAGATCTCGTAATTAATTATATGAATAAAATATATCATGGCGCAATATTCCCAGCACTTCATACTGTCAATCTAGGTATTGAGTTGATTCGCAGAAACACTTAAGTAAGTCAACATTTATATCACCAATTAAAAAAAAAACATGCTCATATTTTGACTTTAACAAGCTGAACTTTGTTTTTAACGCAGCAAACTCTCTTACACTCGGAGGGTTGTAAATGGCAGCGACCAGTACTTTATTCCCAACCATATTACTTCTTTCCACCATGATATGCATATGTACATGGGTACTCCACCGTCGCCCTTTATAGTTAGATCTTTTCAAACAAGATATGACACAACTTGTCAGCAAGGCAAGAATAAAGTTAGGCTTAGACTATGTTTCGGAGAAAAGGATTGAAAGTAGTGAATGAAAAAAAAAAGCGTATATTTAAGGCTGTTATTTGGTTGGGAGATACCAACTCTTCATTATTGTAAAACCAATGTAAATTTAACTAGGTTTATTAAGAAACTTAAAAATAAATTAAGGTGAAATAAAAAAAAACATGCTGTAGGCAATAAATATTCATTTCCTGGCGAGCTGATAGTTTCATAGCAATTTTAGATAAGTTTAATGGTTGGCAAAAATATTTAAATTACAATAAAAACAAGTCGTGTGCGATATATCAGAATCGATTACGCCCAAATATGTTCCTGATCAAACAAGTCAGTGGTAGCTTGTGACCATCTCTTACAGAAGAGCTGAAAATGTAACATTTGTTTGAAAAAAGTTTAATTCAGGGGCAAATGTAGAACGACAGGTAACGAGGGCGGTCGCTCATGCTGAGAAGGGGGGCTGTGGAAGGGGGAGGCAGCCTGACGTGCCGCGAAGGAATTCGCAATGACCTTGGGTGAGTATTCCAGTCTTCCTCAAATAGCAGCAGCTAACTGCTCTTGAGAGGTAGTGAGATATAGGTTTCCTAACCGATGATAGGCGAATGAGGTTGTAGCATTTATTTCACGATTTTCTATACGTGTATACTTTCAAACCATGGTACTATCTTTCAACCGAAAGTCTGGTTTCGAAAACCCAACTTTGGAAAGTAAGGTTTCAGTGGAGTGTTGATACCAAAACATGAATTCGAAATTTCAGGAACGTTTTAGTTTTGTTCATTGTTAATGGCGGAAAATAACTATAGGCGAAATATCCAACATGAAAATTTACAGATAAATTTAGTTTAGTAAACAAATTAACCCTTTAAACACTTAAATAAATAATTTATAATATGAATTTTTCTGCAGTTTGCAATTTTTTTTAAACTGCTTTTGATGGGTTGTGAGATGGTTTCCTAACCGATGATTGTCATTTACGTACCTTGGTTTTATGACATTAGGGTTAATAAAGAACGGTTTGCCAACTATCTAAACCTAAGTAAACTATCACTGTAAAGTAAAATATAAATAATTTATATATATATATATATATATGTATATATATATATATGAATTTTTCTGCAGTTTTAAGTTAGAAATTCGCTGCGTTTTTTACTCTACTTGCTTCAGTCAAATTAATAAATATTTTAATCTAATGATGTCTCTGTTAACCTTGTGCGTGGCCTTTAACTGTTATATAGACTACCGACTTTAAATTATTAACATAAGAATTTTGTGCCATTTAACTCACCATTAGCCGCTTCGCAACCAAATTTAAAATGTTATTTAAAGATAAATAATTAACTCGTTAAGTCCTCCATATTTCAAGGTATGCATGCCCCTAAAACACATCAACACGAGGACAGAGTAAGTAGGTTACGTTTTATAAACAATAGAAACGTTTTCTATTTTGCTCAACAGTTTTATTTTATATGTATATGTTATTTTTTCGTTATTTGTCATCCCACACAGGTTTGATTAGCAAAACATGAGCAATGGCGTATGTCCACAAACCAATAAATTCTAACGCTATTATTAGTCATTTAAAAAAATACAAGTATTGTGTATGCTATCTAAATATTCGTGTATAACAACATAGCTATAGACTTAACTTGCAGGAGTTTATGTGTAACTGAATAACAGCGTTATAGAATAAAATAAACGTATTAGTCAAAAGAAAAAATATAACAATGCGATATAAATATCTCTATTCATATGTAAACTGTTTAAGTTTAAAGTAAATCAAAGAAATTGCATTTATAATAAAATTCCGATTTTGAGCTAATTTAAATTCTAAACATATCAAAAATAATAAAAAAACACCTATACAAATACATACAATAGATAAAGTAGCACCATACCTCTGTAACACGAGCTGTTTAGTTTGCAACAAATGTGTTTGTAAATAACGTTTGAAACTGCTTAGGTTTGAGAATGTCTTTAGTTCATTCGACTAATCATTCCGAAACCGAGAACCAGACACCGTAAACGATTGGGAGAAAAATATTGCTTTGTGTTTTGGTACCATGAGTAGCAATGTTTCTCATGAATGTGTATGGTGATTAGGATTTACACTAAGTGACTCAAATCTGTCAAGAAGATATTTAGGACTTCTGGATGTATGAGACTTCTTTAAGTAGATATTGCGAGTGCAACCTGCGTCTTTCTTCCAGTTCGAACCACTTGAGATTTTTGTAGAAGTGGCTGATATGGTCTCAAGGTTTCAAGTTAAATATATAACGTGCACAGGTATTTTGTCATCGCTGTAGACTTGCAGCTAGCTCACATGTTACATCGCTGAACATAACATTAAAGTAATCGATGATAGGGAAAATAAGTGACTGGACAATTAGTTTCTTCGTCTCTACTGGAAGACAGTTTTTCATGCGCTTAAGAGAGTGTAAAGATGCAAAAACATTCCTGCAATTTTTTTTAAAATGATCTGTCCAAGTATGAAACTAATTAATTTTATGCCTAAATTAGTAACTGTTTTGGTCATAGCAAATTGTTGGTCCATAACAACGAAAGAGCTCGTATTTGCAACTAATTGGACTAGTACAATTTTTATGAATACTGTAACATTACTGAGCTCTTTGTTACAGATGGTAATAAACTTCAATTCCATTTTGTTTAAAGGTCTGGATAAAGTTAAATTAATCATTTACATAGTCACCCCGCACCAGAACAAGTTGTGTTGTGATTATTTTATCTATGTAAGATATACGTTAGTATAATTCAAATGTAAAGAAAAAGAGGAAAAATAAACAAGCGACAGAGTATGGTGAGGAATTGAAGTCCGAAAAAAAAAAGAAAATGGAAGTTTATTTTGCCAATCTAAAGGAAACTTGCCTATTTTGATTATTGGAAAGGTCAGGTCGACCGTTGTTTATTCTGGTCACTGCTAAATTATTTTCATGCTTATCGGTTTACAAATTTCACCTCTTATCATTCTTAGTTGAGTTTGTAGAAGTCTTTAACATATATATTATTTATTTATTTAACTGACGTCTACAAACAGATTGTTTCTTTGTAACCAATATTACAATTGATGAACCTGACTGAAATACCTAAGTATGAACCCTTTCGAACTCAAGTCTAATAAACTCATATGTGTAGTGTATGTTACTATCGAGAAAATCAAATTACACATTATTTCACAATACTATATATTAATTCAGGCTGTAAATTTGATTTCGAGACAAACAGAATTACAACACAGTATTTTGGACTCATTATTTACGTCTCTGAACTATTACAAGATTTTGTCATAAAATTAAATTTCCAGGTGTTTATTTAAAAATGACTTTGCATTTGGAGGAACAACCCATGAAAAATCAAAGTTTCTTAGGTATGCATGGTAGTGGATATTCTTGTCGGCAGGTTGCTCAACTCACGAAACATTTTTGTCCGTATTAATGACCCTAGACAAATAAAGAATCGAATGTGTAACGCATGCTAAAATCAAAATTGACTATGGTTTCACCTTTTAAAATGGTTCTCTATTCCAGTTGGTTCTCGGGGTGAACATAAGGGTGGCGTGCTCAGACTGGAGGCTACTACTGTCTCCACCACTCAACTGCGACTCCTATGTACTGCGACCAGGTATAAGGATAGTTATCAGACGCCACAATATTGACTAGAAGGAGCTTTAATTTACATTGGCAGTGCACAGTACAGCTTTACATTTGGCGTCGTACAATCTTGGCTGAAGGCCTGAATACAGGGAAGCTTATATATATAAGTATATTGGAACCCAGTTCCAAGCGGCTTACCACTGTGTATTGGCGCCGTCGACACTCTGACGTTATCGAGCGCGAGCACTGTCGTGACCTCCCCGGGTCACGAGCGGAGTCCTAGACATCCGGGCTTCGGACGACGGAGTTGGTCAGCAGGGGACGGCGTCTTATCCGACCTGGAGGTACTCCAGCTGATGGTCCGATGAACAACAACGTCGGTGGCCCTGCCCCCTCGTTATATATGTCAGCCTGCTCTCAATATTGAGGGTAACCTTCAAGGTGTTGTCATAACACCGTTCCGCGCTTGCAGTTCCCTTGCTTGGTGAGCGCTGCGGTGGTATCCGTAACATTATGAATACCATCATGACGAGATTAAATTAATTAAATTGTATGTGATATTCCATAATTTTAATAAAAACACATATACCTATACATCTCAGTCAAAATATTTGCTACATTTGTGGGATCATGATTAATGATTTGTTTAATACCGACCAACAATACACAGAACGTTGCTGTTTATGTCGCCACCTTCCACGCACTTCGAATACGTTGCTGTGGATTTGCAAATACGTTTTTAAAGAAATTATTCTACATGTGCCCATTGTGCAATACAAAAAACAACACTTCCGGCAAGGACAAAATGACACTAAGACATCACACTTATTATAAACACTGTTTCCAAGCCTTTCAACGTAAGTTACAATGGCCTATTCAGACTGCCGTACTACAAATGTACTGACTGGATGTATGTTAAATCCAGGTAGAGATGTGTGCTGCACTTTCTTAAACACATTCCACTGATAAAATTATATGGTAACCGCGCGCTTAAAGTCTCATAGTAAATATGAATCGAAGGGAATCTTTTACACAAGTTCAGTGCATAGGTCGCTGTGGGTATGTGGCATTTGATGTGCGTGATAAGGTCTCCCTTATAGCTCCGTCACTTCGATGTATCTCTTCTCAAAGATTGTTTCACATATGTCTTGTCCGTTTCCCTCTTGGAATGTCAGCCCGTTCTATGAATGTCTACACAATTTTTAATTTTAGTTACACTTACTATTGCAATATACCATGCTTTACTAATAATTTAATATTGGTTACATCTTGGGCACCCTTCATTACTGAAGGTGAACCAGAAATAAGTGTGGAATGCAGCGCGACTTAGTTCAAGAGAATACCTAATGGTCAACTACAACGTTCATAAAATATTTTGTTCAAGTGCGAAACACTGAAATATAAAATATATTGCTTTTCATATTTCTGACAGACGTATTAATCACAAGTCCAACGGTTACCCAACTTCTCCCATGCCGCTGACAATGATAATGCATTATTTACACGTGAATGTAATGATAGTTGCAATGATTTCCTTTACGTACTGTTTTTTCACTCCTACTAATTCAACTTTTCTTGCATTTTATTAATGTTTTAATTTCCCACTGGGTTAAATATTTTTAGTTACGCTTCTAATAAATAGTGTCGTTAAAAAGTAAACCGAAATTTAATGGAAAGTTCTTGAGTACTTCAGCCTCTGCATCAATCTTATTATTAAATTATTTTTTTTAAATTCTCAAGAAGAAAAATGTGATGTTTGCTATTAAAGCAGGCATTTTATTTTACCGTGAGCTACAGTAAACACGTCGCAGTTCAACTTTTAACATGTATATAGGAAGCAATGAGTCCAGCGATTTGATATTATATTCTTACATTTCTGGACTGATTACGGCCTTAACATACGTTAGAAGTTCAACTCCGATGCTTGTACTGTAGCGCAAGATAAACAGAATCCACGCTAAATAGCAAATTTCACATATTTTTCTCACGATTTCATAAGATCGGAAAATAAAACAATCTAATGAGGTGGCTGATGCCATATTGTAATGAATTTTAAGTTCTTTACACGCAGAAATATCTTGGAAATGTACATTTTTACAAGTATGTAATTATTAAGATACTTCTAGCTGTAACTTTATGTTGTGACAAAGTTGACCTTAACTTGCGGGTATTAGGATACTAAGGGTAATTGTTGATGTTGCACGCCTAAGAAAATGTTTCTAATGTATCGAATTCACCACTATCATGCTTGGTAGATATATCACGCCGTACACCGTTTCACCTCCAATACTTTTTTTATGTAGTAATACTGTTATATTTTAATTATGTTGCAATACTTATTAAAACATGAAAGGCCTTCTTGCAAATTTGGGTGAACTTCACCTGAATACATTCGAGACATTGTCTTAAAATACTAAACACGTATTAGACACCAACTTGCTTTCGGTATCAAAATATCTGAGTAAATAAGCATTAGTTGAAATATTTTCAAATGTTTTTTAATTTAATACCTACGTAATTTACGTAATTTTTGTAAAAAAAATAATACAAAATATGAAACAGTGAAGTATTAAGTATTTATTGGTTACTGAATACATTTGTTAGTTCTCCCAGCATATTAAGAGTGAGTTATTCACTTTTCACACAGAGCAAGAGACAGCAAAAAAATAATAATAATAATAAAAAGAGTTATAATGAATGTTAAAATATTTTAATCTTAAAATTTTCTTGTATGGAAAAGCTGCTTGACTGGTTTAAGACCCAAAAGAGATATTTTCAACTCCACTCTATAATACACAAGTTACTTCCTACCCTTTATTGTCGCTAGATGAAAACGTCGAAGACGTAGCGCTCGTGGCACTATCTTCAGTTCATAACTGACACTACCATACTCTTCGATGTATCGTTACAGTGCTGCCACCTAGGAGCGAAATATTCAACCATAAAAATATGCGAATGGCACAAAACTTAAACTTTTCTGCTACTGCACACTTGGACCGCCACTCAGCCTAAAAGTATTCAGCCTAAAGTCATTCTGCCTAAAAATACAACAGCTCTCGTGTCTTAGTAGTCAAGATCAAAAATTCGTTCAGCCTAAAGCCATTCAGCCTAAAATTACTCAGCCTACAGTCATTCAGCCTAAAGTCATTCAGCCTAAAGTCGTACAGCCTAAAATTATTCAGCCTACAGTCATGCAGCCTAAAGTCATTCAGCCTAAAGTTATACAGCCTAAAATATATCCAGCCTAATTTTAGGCTAAAAATTTTAGGCTGAGTGGCGTGTACCCTTTATCGCCACTATGCACGTGGAGTACAGGTACTTAAAATTTGAAAGTGGTTAGAAACATAATCCTTCGCTCTGTATGGTTGAGTTCCCAGCACAGTGCCTGCCCAATTATCAATACAGATCTCACGTCTCCCTAGTCCAGTTGATTGTGCAACAGAACGAGGTACGGCGGTAACAGAAATGCGTACAAGAATGGACTATCGCGACGGAAACAGGACCTACACTGTCAACACCTGAAGGTCGATCATGGTTCTTTGCGTCATGACTGTTCCGTCACAACAGCGTGGTCTAAACGTCGTCGTCGTAGAAGAGGAAAATGTGCACAGGTTGCATTTAATTTTAAACCGATCAGAGGTGACATCCTGCGAAGTAAACATTTAAAGCAACTACAATTCTGACGATGATGATAGTAATAATGGCGACGAACTGTAAAACATTTTCTTGAATTTCTATGACATATAAACAGTATTTACTTGAAACGTGTAACACACTCTATACACACATACATATACATATATATACTCACACACACATACATAGCATGTCGATAAGACTACTCTGAGTTAAGATATACAAGCACATTGTTTCCTTTTCTCACATTAACGGGTTTATGTCAGCCGGGACGTTCAAATTATATAAATTGATTATTTTGTGTAACAAGGTTTGTAACTTAAATAAGGACCGTTCGATGAGTTTCTAGAACCGTTACTATACGAAGAAATGGTTACAAGATCAATAGTATTCCAAATCGTTTAGTGGACCTTATGCCGTCGTCTTGTAGACCTCTTTGTGTTTCGTAATATTAGAAGATAATTTATATGTTTATTTAAATTACATGTGGTGTAAAATTCTCCACGACTTTAATTTATATTTACTTATGTGTACACTCTCGGAAAATCGCTGAATGGCGATGCTGTCTGTCAGTTGGTACTGCACACTCGCTGGAGGTTTCACGCTCTCCTGCTTGTGAAGCTGTTTCAACAGTGTAACCTCGGCACTCCTCACAGTGATGTTGCACCTGTCGCACCCGAAAAATGATTTGAATGTCCTCGCCATTTCCACTGCTGACAAACACCCCTTATAGAATTGGGCTGCACACTGTACACTGTACAGTGCACAGTCCCTTGTGTAGGCACATCAGACTGTTGCACATGCCCTCCTTAATCTGGTCGCCAAGTTTCAGTTGATGTTTGATTTTCAGGCTTTGTGTAGTGCGCAAAAACGCAGTTGTGCCTGTGACTGTCCAGTTTTTCCGCTTTAATGCACATTGCTCGCATGTATATGTGAGGGAGCCATCATATTCTGTCCACAGTAGCATGTCACTGCTGTCGCGGAAGGGGAGGTGTGGGTGCCAAATCGATAGCAGCGACTTCACGTGGCATTTGTGCTGTACCGGATGTTCGGGTAGTTGTTCAAAACATCTGCTGCACACGTGGCCGATGGCTCTGTGCCAACCGTGGCATGCCATAGTGTGGATGCACATAAGTGTTCAAAGTGCAGGCGATCAGTTGTATCGAGAGATTACTGGACGCAGCATGGCAGACTCCCTCGTGTGCCATGCGGGAGGTGAGGTAGCTATGGCTATTGATATCCTCCGAGGGGAAACTGTCCTTGGCACGCACACTCTTTCACCTTCCTAGTTGGGAGGGGGTGTGAGGGGATGAGCAAAGAAATGCGGACCCAAGATGGCCAACTTCGCGCACATTCAGTTCCTTCCCTCACATAAGCTTCCACAAGTGTTTTGGCATGCTGAAAGTCTGTATGCACACTGCACACAGCACAATGATCTTGATGTCGAATCTACCCTTGGTAACGCCACACAAGTTGGGTGACAAATTGGCACGAGCGGGGTTCGCAGAACGGAGTTAAAATGCTCGTTTATATCTGGTAAAATTGGTGATAGAATCTTCACACAGCAGTAGCATGTGAGGAACAGATTGCCCATTAGCACCAGTTGATCAGTGAGGACGAACACTTGGTTAGCATTGTCCTGTGGCTGACGGCCAAGATGTTATTTATGACTTTAGTTTCTCCTGCACGACGTCATATTTCCACAGGGGAAATTTAAGGCATTCTCCACACCTCGATGCACACAACAAAACACTTACCAGGGATGTCGGGAATTTGCACCATTACATAAACAAGACAATACACTGACGAATGGCGGTTTTAATGGTCCCGCGCTTTGAAAGTTGAGAAGCGGCGAGTCAATAAGTAACACACGTATGGGGTGTGGTTATTATTGAAGATTGACACCATACATCCATATACACAACACAATAGTGGTGGCTTAAAATGTGCCCGAACCTAAGCCAGTGCTGCAGGCGATGCAAACAAGGGAAAAGCCATGTAGGCGAAGAAAATTATAAAAGTGAATTTAAGCCACTGGGTGCGCATGTATGGCAGTGGTGAGTGGTAACTCTTGGCACAGATGAATTATGTGAAAGTGTTTCGGTAAAGGCTTACACTATTGATATACTAAAAGATTATACATAAAAAATGATAGTGCCTAGAGCAACACGGAGTCGACCGTCTCGTCACACTGCTAACCGCCAACTGACGAGCCTTCCGTGCCAACCGGGTGGCGAGCCTGCAGTGGCAGAAAAAATTTGGTTCTTAGCCGGGATCATGGAATGATGGATGAACAGTGAATTATGTGCTAGTTTACAGTTTGTGGACACCAGCTAGCCAGCAACACGAGCTGACATAAGACTCTCTCTGTGATATAATTTAGGGTGTGTAATCGAGACGAAACCCTTCCTGTGATGGCATGCATCGAAGGTAATGTGATGAGATAAAAAGTAGTGTGTTTAATATGTGGTGATGACAGAGTTTCGCGTGTTCTGAAATAAAGTCAATTCCCACAAAAAACTTTGTGTATCTCACAACACAACGATTCTAGGGTGGAAATAAAATATATATAAAGACACTAAACATGATTAACGAAGGCGGATGTTGATGGATGAAGGAGTAACCCTTACATTTCTCCATAATGCGGGGTACGCAAATTAAGTTCACTATCCTAATTTCCATTTTAAAACACACACGTGTTTATTGACAAGAAAACAAGTGAGATGAAATGAATTACTTATCCACTGTTACTGGCACAAGCATACAGCCGCTTGTTAGCTTGTACTGAATGACAAGACCAAAGCGCGGTGGATAAATAATTTTGAGAAATTCTAAGTGCGGCGGGCATGAGTCTCCCGCACGAACGGCATGTCTCGTGGGCACGGACGACAAGATAAAGGTTCGGGTTGAATTACATTTACTCTATTGATACTAACTTGTGATTACTGCAATGTGGTTGATTTCCGCGACATTCACTCGCGGCGCGCATCCGTTCACGAAGCCCATGTGTAGATGACTGCCGAGCCATCCTCCTTTTCCTAGGGCTACGTACGGTCAAGAGGGTTGGCTGAAATTTCCCTACGTGAGGGGTGAAATGGTCACAGATTTGCATGTTGTTGCAAAACGTGAATATATGCTTCTGAAAGGCTTTTTAGCAATTAAGTCATTGGTGCAATGTATGAATTTAATAATAACTGGCTTAGCTTAATGATTGATAAATGTATTTATAATTGTAATTAACATTGCCACCAAATGTTCCTTGTGGGAAAAGTGATAGGTTTCACATAGGCGGGCCTGGTCCTAGGCCAGGGCCGTAGAATGTTTTAGAACAGGAAGCAAATAGTTTCCCAGATAGCAAAATAACCTTGATTCAAGCTTAAATCAAGCTTGCCATGGCAAATCTGTAAGCTTGCAGCAAGCTTGTCATGTCAAACAATAAGCTTGAATCAAGCTTGAATCAAGCTAACTAGTCTCCACACAATAAGCCTGCAGCAAGATTGCGAGGAACTGCAAGCTTGTAGCAAGCTAGCCTCATACAAGGCAGGATACAACGTTAACAGATATGTGCCATGTTGAAGAAAGAAGACCCAGAAGAGGACCCAGAAGATAGTGAACATTCACCATGAAGCATGTGGGGACCGGAAGTGTCACTGGAAGACACCACTTTCCGTGCCATAGTCAAGGAACTCCCCGACGAAGAGACACCGCATGGCTGGGGATACCGGTGAAGGGGGACGCCTCAGGCGAACATACCAACACTAAGTGACTGTAGGGCAGTGCGAGGCAATCCACTGGACGAGACACCCAGACGATCCCGATGGACGAGTCGACCGCCCAACGCTTTTCACCAGGGGACGCCCGACCATCCTGCCCTCCCTTTCTGACCCCCCGCCGACCTCCACCAGATGCACCGTCACCGGGTTGGTGCAGGAGGGGGGAAGTGGGGCTGAATAGGGGGCAAGACAGGAGTGCCGAGAGCCGAACAGGATCCAGAGACTAGGCAGTACACGGGGGCCACAGCCACCCCGTATGCCTACGTGCTGCACTGCAGGGAACGGAGTTCGAGGCCTGAGAGGAGAATTCGACGAACAGCGGCGGATGTGGTCAGGTTTGTGCTTCCGAGTGAGGGGGTGTTTGACGTCGTAACTCCCGGCCAATCTAGCCCAAACCCAACACACGTCTGCTCGGCCAGCAGGAACGATACGAGCACCGAGACCGCCCTCCATCTTTACCTCTTCCCCTGCCCCCTTGCGTGCAGTGTTTTTCATAATAACGTGTGCGTAGAATTCTGTGAGTGATTTTGTGTTAAATAAATAGTAACGACCTGCCTGACGGACTATTGGAGGGGGGGGGGGTGTTGTTTACTTTATTGAAACTCGCTGAACACTCGACATAACAGCCAACTAGTCCCGGCTCTTCCCGGAGCGTCACCTCCCCCCTTTACTTGTCGCACTCCGGAATGCTTTATTAAACAGTATATAATTATCAAGTATCGTAAAGCCAAGTTTTGTGTTTTCTCAGGACCCAGTGCCTATGTTTCTTTTTCAGGTGGATACAGTGAGTGCTTTAGTTTTAATTACAGTTATTGTTTACATAAGTCAGTTCGACCCCCCACGTCACACCTAGGTAAATAATAAGCACTGTATTTGTATTTTATTAGTCATAAACTAAATTATCATATTTTTCTGGCATGTGTTTAAAGGGTTTGGTGTTGATTAGTTTTAAGAAGAGTACTAAATCGATCCCAGGCGTCAGTGGGGCCGGCACATGAGACCAACTTGGCTCGGCCAGTCCTTTCTGTGTGTTGACTGGTGTAAGTCGCTTTGACAACCTTTTGCTTAACTGAAGTAACATCTCTGTCTCTTAGTGTTTTACGGAACCTTTTTTAATTGGTTTTAACTTCCTCGCTCTTCCCCAGTCGCTTGTCCTCTGCACTGCGATCTGCACGTGGAAGATTTTTTAACATAAAATTTACAGTAATGGCCAACTCTGTAGGGTTATGGTGTGCTAGCGCCCACATGGCCATCCTTCATTTTTGTTTCGCCGGGCGATCTCGCAGGCCCTCTGGCCACTCTCAGATCCGCGCCAGGTTGTTCCTCTGCATCAAGCTGTTCAGCTTATGCGGCCAACATAACTCTTCATAAAGTGTAATCATCAGCTCCCATGTTTTTCAACTCTGTCACGGGCGCAGCCACGGCCCGCAACAGGAAGACTGGCAAGTACTCAAGTGTCTCTGTGCGTGTGTAGTGCATTTTTACCACATTAAATAAATTCATGGCTCGAGGTATTTGTGTGGTGAACATCTGTCTCCCCGAAGTCCCTGTAGTTTGCACTTTCTGTCTTAACCCTCGACCCATGCATACCGCTAGAGGTTAGCCAACTGCAAAAGAGAACCGTCCGCCCTGAGTTTTTCTGCTATTGCTCTACCTGTTCCCAGCTGGGCATGTTGGGATGGCACCCATTTAATCATACTGTGGTGTAGAACTTGAACTTCCACAGTAAAATCACCGCCCTGCGATTTCGAAACCCCACTCTGACGGTATAACAACAAAGCTTAATTGTAACCTAAACAAGGTTACCCCTGGCATTTGACTAAAACTAGTAACTGGTAGTGTGACTTTCGTAGCTCTTTCTTACCTACAAGTATCAAAACATATTTTGCTAAATTGTGGTTCACTTTACCTGGCTTATGAGCAACAGGTAACTTTCCTACCAATCCATAGGTCTTTATGAGGGCTACACAACACTGCTTGACATCGGAGGTTGGCATCTGGACGGTGCTATATCTCGCCACCACGTGGTTGGGCATGTTCCCATATGCGTGGGCGGTGCAGGTCGCGCTGGCCATTCCGAATCTGTGACGTGGCGCACACGATGGGTTGGGGGATGCAGAACGGTCCACGCCTATATATATATATATATATATATATATATATATATATATATATGTGTGTGTGTGTGTGTGTGTGTGTATAAATTTTGTATTAGTTTTACAAATGTGAATTTTTCTCATCTTCCTTCGTTTTTTTTTTTTCATGGAGAGGGAGACACAAAATGATAACCTGGGAAGATCACAAGCCTCAACTGACGTGAAGAAATTTGGAATCATTACAATTTTTAATGTGTTGTATACATTGTACTTTATATAAATGTAATTATTTTTATTTTGCTTCATATGTATTGTAAAAATAACTTGCCCAATATCTTTGAAAAAAATTGAACTAGAATAAAGCTCCAATGAATGCAATAAACTAAACTAAACACATCATAAACTTACCACAAATCACGTCTGTATGCCTGCCAATTTGGCATTGTGTTATGTCATCTCGTGGAGTCGCACGAAACTTCTGATTCCTAGATGTCATACACATCTGAAGAAACACTGAAGGAGTTTGCCCTTCAAAAAATGCCAAGATCACGTGGGAACCCTCAATATTATGGTAAGGAGACCAAAATAATGAAAAGAAAATGTAGAAAATTCCATGCAGAGTGGAAAAATTAATGGGTGATGAGGGCTAGGGACCAGTTAATGCAGATGGGAAGATAGCTAGAAAAAGAAGTTAAATGAGCGAAAAATTAGTACTTGGGAAACAAAACGGCTCTTGGGAGTTCTATGGGTACAGTATGTTAGGATGATCAGAGGAGGGGAAGGAGGGATTCCACAGCTGGTTGCATCAACAGATAAGTCGAAGGCTGATATGCTACAAAGACAATACCTGGATGTCTTTGAGCCACAAGACGTGTGGCAAAAGGATGATAAGGGGGAGAGGAAAAGTGTTAATACATTTCGAATACTTGAGAAGGATATAGCTAGGATCATCAGAGGACTGGTAAGTAGCAAAACAATGGGGCGTTAAAGTTTGCTATAAAGGAGTTGAGTAAATATCTGCTAGTGATGTTTGACAGGTCATTGGAACAAGGCAAGCTCCCTCTAGAATGGAAGGAGGCATTGGTGGTACCAGTATACAAGCAGGAGGAGGATAGGACACACCCCAGCAGTTACAGGGCGGTGAGTCTTACATCGAATACTGGGAAGGTGATGGAACGATTGGTAGCACAGTTCATAGTTAAGGTGATGAATGGAAAGAACTAGTTGAGGGAATCTAAACATGGCTTCAGAGAAGGATATTCATGTGACACTCAGCTGACCATTCTCTTGGAGAACCTGGAGAAAGCTGTTGATGAGGGAAATCAAGTGGATGCCTGTTTTACTGACTTTGAAAAGGTGCTTGACAAAGTGCCTCATGTGAAACTTATGCAAAAGGTGGATGACTTTTTGGAAGACAAGAGGTTAGTAGGGAGGATAGGAGATTTTCTCAAGGGAAGGGTTCAGAGAGTAAAAGAAGAGGTACTGTGTCAATTGAGGGAAAGGTCTCTTCAGGGGTACCATAGGAAGCCTATAGCTGGGCAGGGCAGGAGATAGGCGATGTGTCCGAGTATAAGTACCTGGAGTAGTTCAACTGTGATGATCATAAAGGGTTTATGGCATCACATCGTAAGCTGTATATTATTGTCTGAAAATGTGCCATAAATTCCCAGAAGCACGGATGAAAAATGCTGGTATTGTGCGCGAGAGTTGTGGTGCACCTCATGGAGCGCCCTGATGGCGGGCGCATGAGTTAAAGTAGGCCACTCTCGTAACCATTATTGGCGGGCAGTCGCTCGAGCGGAGTCGATCTGGACACACCAACTACATCGCACGGAGTTGTGAGCAGTATGGGCAGCAAACGGAGCAGTCATCGGGGTGTAACTGCGGGCTCCAGTTTATCGTAGTATTTTCGCAGAGTTTGTAATGATGCTGGAATACATTACAAAATTGTGTCAGGAAGTTGTTGGCATAGCGTATTGTGGTGGTGCATCGCAGCCAAGTTAGTTGAAAATTGTGGGTTGCCGACATGCGGTAGAAAATGGGGCCGCTTGCTAGCATCAAGATGGGTAGGCGGTGTATCGGCGAAAGCAGTTTAGGACGTACCGTGTTTCCTAAATACTGTATTGAGGTGTGTTACTGTGTGCGTGTAGTGTCTATTAAGTGTGTAAAGTTTGTCGCCTTCTTTGCATTCATAACATTTTTAAATCTGCCACTATACTAATTTGGTTTTGCATTTGCAACTTACAAAGATGTCACTTGTAGCAGAATAGCAGCATTTGTTACGGTAGAACTATGTTGAGAGTTTCGTTCGGGTAATGCTGGAGCATTATACCTGAAGGATATTAGGTCCGTATTGATCGCCAGAGTCTAAAAAGGAAAGGTACAGGTATGTGTGGATATATTTTTTTTGCTGACGTTTTTTCATCTGTCCTTCAACAAGTGTGGCACTGGATTAAAAGGCAATTTACAAGCCCATAAATAATCAATTGATATTTTTTCTGGTGTTTAAGATTTGCTTGTGCAGAAGCACATTAATTTATTGATGAAACTATTTCCGACACTGTTTTATTTGTAACAAGTTTTTTTTACGGCACCAAGCAGGGTGTTGTAACATAACTGTGGAGTAAAATAGGTTGGTCAAAAACTTTAATGGAAAGCATATTTAAATAACTGATTGTATGTTAAACAAATTCTATTGTGCAGTAATGTGTCACCTCTATGTATATTTATTTATACAATACATTATCATCAGAATTTAAGAAATCAATGATAAGACTTTAAAAATAAATCTAAAGAGTTTCCTTTTCAAAAATGAATTTTATAATGTGAATTAATTTGCTGATTGTATGAATGATTAACCTTGATCATGTCCTATATTATTGTTTCAACCTTGTTTTGATGTTCTATCTTACTTTTAGAATTTGTAACTTAAGTCACTGTTTCTGAAATTGCTAAAATTGTATTAATCTGTGATCTTATGTTATATTGTGTATTTTATACTCTTATGTGTGAGTCAATTCTTTTATTTTGTACCTATAAGACATATCCTATACTACAATACATACAAATGTAATTGCATTCATTGTTCTATGTATGTTGTTAACTGTAGTCTACAGGATGAAATATAAACTAAACTAAACTAAAACTGAAGCATGTTTTTTTAAGGAGGAGCTGGTGAGTGTTGAGAGTGTGGCGCAGTTCAGAAGGGGTCTGGAGGGAGAGTGAGTGGGAGGGATGGGGACTTGCCACCGGGCGATAGCCCATCTGCAAGGATCTTGATTATTATGTTATTAATATAACATAACACAAACTTCATTTGCAAATCTTGTTGAAGACAGTATAACTATACTTAAAATCATTCAATAGGTATGCCAGATGTGTAACTTATTCTATATAAAATTGTAGACTATATATGTATTTTTTTTTTGTAATTCAACATAATTGGTTGCAGAGTTGGCATTTAACTTACTCTTTCTCCTGTTGCTTTGATTTATTTTAGCGTATATAAGCAATTAATAGTTAATAATGGATGATTTTGTTTTGTCCCCCTTTGTTTACAATTATTACGCTCTCTTTGGTTGGTGGTTTGATAGGAGTAATCTTGGGTGGAAAGGCCAAGTTCAGATAGGGGTTGCAAAGGGCAGCAAAGTGTTAGGAACGATGGGTAGGATATTAAGGTAAACCAGCTCTGAGGGGAAGGAGAAGCCCTAGAACACCATGGTCCGGCCTGTTCTTGAGTACGTTGCAACTGAGTGGGACACCCCCATGTTGAGTTGGTGATGAAGGAACAGGAGAGGGTGCAAAGAAGAGCAGCCAGATGGGAGAAGGGGAAATGGAGAAGGCAGGGGCAGGACGGAGAAGATGGAAGTAATTTGAGGGCATAAGTGATGATGAGGGATATGGGAGGGTCTGGCGGAGAACGGGGCGGGGACTACAGTCGGTGCTGGTTAGGACGGTCAGGGAGGGGAATTTGTTGCGGGAGAAGCTGGTGTCGTTGGGAGGTGTGGAACAGTTTAGGAAGGCTTTGGAGAGGATGTAGGGGTGTTTGGATGCTTGCCACCTGGCGCTAGCCCAATAGCAAAACAAAATTATTAATATTATCATCGATGCCCTAAATTGGCTAAAGTATTGTGTCTTTGGTCACGAGCAATTGGTGCACCAGCGACACATTTATAAACCAGTGCATAAATGCATTATTGTTTGTTTGTTTTATTGCATCCATATGATCTTTTTTTTCCGTACATAATGGTAAAAACATGTTGGACAAGTCATATATATTACGTAATATAAAGTTAAACACTTATGTATAATAAAAATACGCATTTTAACACAAACACGACCCAGTAGTGTTCGACTTATAGCTGTCAGGAGTCTTTTCATGAACTTTGCTTTATTTAAAAACGATAGCAGTGCTGTGTGTTAGTGTCACGCACTACAATACGTATTCATTCTGACCTGTTATTACCATAGAGGCATTACTCCATTTTGTGTTTGTACTTAATTCCTATGGTGATAAACACGTAAACATTGTGCGAGTAACTTAACCTGTGTGATTTCATGTTTGTTATTTATATTTCATGCAAGGGATGTTGAGAGATTTCAGGAGACAAGAATGATATTAAGAACTTTCGTGCCTTGTTTTAGTAATGACCTATAAAATCCCTGTCATTCGAGAGGTAAGCATACTATCTAAAGGATTGAGGTGTTGTGTCTATTTTGACTTTTAATTAATATGTTATTATCACTTTTCAGGAAGTTTACAGTAATTAATACTGATTACTGAGAATGTGCAATACATTTTAGTGTACACAGTATTAGACAGTAAAAAATATTTTTAAAAAATTGTGTCCATGCTTTTCAAGGATTCGACCTAATTTATTTCTCACGTTACCTACGTATTGGTTTGTTATGGCAGAGCGAACATTATTGATAATATACTTGCGCAGATTAACGCTTGTAATCGCGAACGTTTCGATCGAAATGAGGTCCTGTATAGGTAAATGGTAGCCTAAGTGTACTTTACGTCACGTCTTTAGAGACGGTGCATATCAATTATAAATCACAAATGGATTAGACCCTATGTATGGAATAGTACGAAATGCGTGCATCCGTAAGTATAAATCAACGTAACTATGTTTTGTGCCTTATGCTTTACTGGTAGCAGTTTAGAGTACCTAGAAATATTCAGTGTTTCCAGTTTTCCATTGTTTCTAACCTCTCAAAAGCAGAAAAAAAAACACAGTATGTATAGATAATGTAAGTTACCTATTAAGAGGGCATGGTACATAGGCTAATTCAAAACTAAAAGCATTAATCTATAACTGTAGGTTTCTTGAAGCCAATTTGTGCAAATTAAACAATAGCAATCCTAGACAATAGTTTTAGCCAATGTTTTAAGAGTTGTTTTAAGTGTTACAAACTTCTGAGGCACAATCTCCGACACCGGAACCTCGTGCATTTAACTGTGGCGCAAGAGATCACGCGTAACAAATTAGTAATTCTGGATAAATATTTACTCATAAAGTTGGCAGATACCATTATCTAGGATTGCCATTGAGTATTTTATCCATATTGGCTTCAAAAAAAGTGTAGAAATCAATTTATGTTTTCAGTGTTTATTTATCTACCAAACACTCTTTAAGTATTGAGAAATAACAGCAGTCCTATGCTACATGAAAATTACACCTTTATTTATTGGCCATGGTAAAATTATAGAGAAACTGTGGCATTAGTACAAAACCTTTATATTTTTATACCTGTACTGCAGATGGGAGCTGGATGATATACAAAGATGGGCAGCGAGGTGGGCGAAGGCAAAGTGGAAAAGATAACTGCAGGCTGGTGAGGAGGAAGGAACTTAAGGCTGCAAGAGGCTTTGAAAGAAGTAAGGGGAGCTCATTGAAGGAAAGGAGAAGAGCGGCAAGGCTGGTTAGGATGTGCAAGGTGATGAATAGAGTGGGAGATAGGGATAGGGTAGGCAGATTATAGAGGAAGAGGGAATAATATTTAGAAGATTTTTATTATGAGGAGCATTAACAGAACTGGGTAAGCAGTCTATGCTTAAGAGGTCAATGAGGAAGTGGAATTTTTGGGGAAATTTACAAAGACAAAGGTGTTTGGTAAGTGCTTGAGGAAGGAGTTATATAGCTTGTCATGCAGAGTGGGTGTCTTAACTGCAAGTGAAATTATGTAACTATGGTATTATGACATCAAAGTTATTACAGACAGCTAGAAATAACTCTTCACAAGGACAGGTAAAGGAGGATTGATCGTGGGGTACGTTACAGAACTATCCCAGCATTTACGTGAAGTGAATTCTAGAAAATAAGATTACTGGAGTAAGGATTTTAACCCAGGCCTTCGAAATGCTTGTCGAACATCTTACTAACAATTCATTTCATATTCAGATACCGCAGGACTTTTTATGTCTACAAACCTGAATAAATAGCCTAGAGGAGAGGTTGAGTGGGTAATTTTTTTAAATTGCAGGTTCAAAGTAATGTTTTGAAGCATTGAAAATAAGTTTGAACTGTCAAAGTTGGGGAGAGTAAGTTAGGCCTAAGTACACTATCCTTAAATTTTTTGACTTGACGTAGCAGTTGATTCGAAGTTAGAGTAATGTCAAAAATATTTTTATGGTTGGTTAGCAAAATAAGCTAGGATCACATTTTGGGAATTAATTGCAGTCGTACAGTTTAGTCAAATACCTTTAATTACAATACCGGGCACATCTGTGTTTTAGCATGGCGAAGAATGGAAATTATCTCTTTAGTGAGAAATAATAACAACAATAAATTTTTACACTCTCAGTTGGGCTAATACCCAGTGGCAAGCAGACTCTTCCCCATTCCTCCAGCACCAATCTTCCAGTCACCTAGTAAACCTTCCAACCCCCTTCACAGTCACCTACTCCATCCCGCCCCCAAAAATTTGAAAAACCTTCATATCAAAAAATTGTAATATTTTCATTTGTATAAATTTTTATATTTATTTACAAAAACAGTTTAAAACAGACCTTTTTTTTGCACCCTGAAGCCCTAAATTTGCCTGGAGGAGGACCCCTCGCTTTAAAGAGGTGGTCAGTGTTCGTACACAAAATTCCCAGGTCTCTGATTCGTCCAGCAAGATTCGTAACGTGCGTGTGCAACTATCCGGCCCAGTGTTTTACTTTGTTTCGCCTTTTGGAACTGGCTCACTTAAGGCCCTAGGGTATGGGAGTGTGGACCGCCCCGTAAGTGTCCATGTAAGGTGTAGTTTTCTCCAGGTCCTCCCTGCTTTTCCCGATCCGCAGCTGTTTCGACTCGCCAGGTGAGAGAGGGGCACGCCGGCACGAACAGGCCACGACCCATCGAGCCTCGTGTTCCCGGCTACACGCTTAACCGGGTGGCGCCCAGAGCATTCCGACGCAGCTCCGTTCCTACCTCACTCTCACCAGACACGGCGTCATGGCGCCCAACGCTTTGGCGTGAATATCACAGTGTAAAATGATGTACAACCTACGCAGAGAAGGACTGGATCACAGCCCGAACGTCAGCAACAGTAGGAAACAATACACTGAACTAGACCTAGAAACAAATCGGACCATTGCACACAATGAGCAGCAAGGAGTGTGTTAGGTGTGGATTACCAGCCTTCCCTGATTTTCTTTTCGGAGAAGCACTGCAAAAGTGCTGCACATGTGCCATGGAGAACCGGAAGGGGAACCCGAGCGTGAAAGTGGAGAAGCTTATCGACCACAGCCCGCCAAGGCAGGCTGAAGTATGTGACTCGCCAACATGTTACAGACAAGGGAAGGAGATGGCCACTTGTGTGACTTGTCGAACAAGACGCCACCGCAGATGTTCGCACGCCACGTAACTGATCACGTTCGGTGAGGGCGTGTTCGCTTGCGCAACTTATGTGTCATCGAGGCCCCCTCCCCCACTTCAAGGTCATACGTCACAAGCTACAAACCTACCACCCTATCACCCCTCCCCCAGTGCCTCAACTACTGTACGTCAAGCTGTCGCGACAACCTGCCAAGAGAGTGGGGTCATAATGAAATTTCCCGAGTTCTCTGGACACATGCACGAGGACGTGGACCAGTTTCTGCAGCAGTGCAAAACACGGTGTTTACGTTACGGCGTAGTGTACGATGAGTGGGTTGATCATGTGATTAGCAACTTGCATGGTGCCGCAAAGGACTGGTGGAGAATATGGGGACATGCAACAATGACCTGGGACGAGTTCGCGAATAGCCTACGGTATCGGTTCGGGTCCGCGGAGGCTATAGCAGACTGTCAAGCGAGATTTTATAGTGAACGACAAAAGGACACAGAATCGACAGAGAGGTTCATAGCCACGAAAATCCAGCTGTTCTGGCGCATTTATCCAGCCACGCTGCCGAAGGACGCACTTGGCCGCATAACCCCGCGTCTGCGACTTGAACTCCAACCATTTTTGGCAGAAGTGATGGGTGAAAGTGTGGAGGAATACGTTCGTCGAGCAATCGTCGCCGACAGGGCCGTCAATCGGCTGAGGGGACGTCCATTACAGACACTAGAACGGGCGGACGAGGAGGCCCCCATCACTAGAAATAGGCGCGATAGCGGCACACCAACGGGCCAAAGACAACTCGCGATTGAGGCGCAGCGGTCTGCAGACCCTGTGTCCGCCCCACAACTCTCGCAACAGGACATTCGACCGCCACAGTGCCACACCTGCCCAGCGAACACGTTTCACTGGCACCGGGACTGCCCTGTTAGGAATGCCACATGCCCGCCGTCGGGAAACGCCTAAGGCGGGGAGGCAGGCCAGCTGTTGACCTCCCCGCTGTCAATCGCCAGACAAACCTGACCACGACCAACACCGATTCAGAGCCATTTTTGGGACAATTAACCGTCGAGGAGGATCAGTTACTCCGCATCCCGATCGAAGTCAACAACCAACCAACTGCTGCATTAGTTGATACTGCAGCCAGCCATACGTTCGTCGCATCCACACTCGTTGATCCATCACGGATCCGATCTGGACCCTACGTGCTACAGCTGGCCACCAGAGGGAAGCACAGTGCCACACAGGGCGTAACCGACCTGACGATCAGGATACGCTACCAGGCGTCTCAAGTCGAAGCCTTGGTCGTGGACGGCCTACGAGAGCCTGTCGTGCTGGGGCAACCATAACTGCAGCAACAAGCAGCAGTGATAGAGGTCGCGGCGAAGAGGGTCCACGTGGGAGCCGGGGAACGACGCACAGTGTATGCTGTCGACCAGCGGCCGAACACCAACCAACACACAATTCACCTGGGCAACCTGGACAACGAGGTCCCAGCCGAATACAGGACAGTGATACAAGCTCTCTTGGATGAATGGAAAGATGTCTTCGCTCTCTCCGACCTACTTCAGACAACCTTAGCAGCTGAGCACCCACAAACTGAGACACCACTCCAAGAGGAGAGTAACAAAAACTCGCAAAGCAGATGTGACAAGACTCCGGGACTGGCGTTACTTCTCCCGTCGACGCCTGGTGTCATTACACCGCCGCAGGAAGCCGAACCAATAGTGACCATGCCTGATGAGGATAAGCCAAGACTCCAACCCATTGTCCGAGAAGTGTGGGAACTGGATGCACCACTAGAGAGTACGACTTTTACCATACACATCGAGGAACCAGAAGAGTCGCCTCGATGCCAACGACGACGCCGACGCAGCAGGCAACCCCAGTTACACTCGTCCGAGCCTAGCACAAATGGCCAGCAGGAAGAAGGGGTCAACCCCGAACCGAGGAATGAACGGAAATGCAGACGCCGAGCACCTGCCTGGTTTCGTCCTCGTGTTCGCCGCTTTCGGGAGTGGGGCGTGGCTGGTGGCCCTCAATCATCGACGCCTACTGTACAGACGCCAGTAGCAGAATGTCAGGACATAAAGACCACAACACCCCAGGACATGCTGGTGTTAACGACGGCCGGCACCCCAATGTCTACTCCCTCGATCCATACCAACAGACACCGGAGGGAGCCCTACAACCTACGACCTCGCCCACGACAGAAACAGCAGACCTGCTGTGTACCACCAGACGACTCAGGAGATGACGCCGGAGACTTCGACCCACAGCAGACCCTAGTGTTCAGTCGTCTGGGGCGACACCAGCAGAAGAATACATAGCGAATGCACACACCCGCCGTGACCAGTCGTCTTCAGGAGGGGGACGTATGTCGTCGCACCAGGCCACAGGCCAGGTGGAGTTGCACCTGGTCGTGACAGA
>PNEQ01089891.1:38747-62966 GCA_003012365.1 Medauroidea extradentata
GTGTGCGCTGGTTGGTAATGGCAGATGTGCGATACTTGAGTGTGTGTGGCAGATCAGTGACAGTGGCAGGGCATGTGTGAACTTGACACCAACGTGTGACACCTGCCATCCCGGCCATCTGCCAGTGCAGGACACATGGCTTTGCTGCCCCCTCCCTCTACCAGTGCATGAAGAAGGCAGTCTGGAAGCAGCGGCCGCGGCGGGCGGTACAAGAGAGACGTGGTGTGCTTCGGGACTCTGATTTATCTAGCAAGATTCGTAACGTGCGTGTGCAACTATCCGGCCCAGTGTTTTACTTTGTTTCGCCTTTTGGAACTGGCTCACTTAAGGCCCTAGGGTATGGGGGTGTGGACTGCCCGATAAGTGTCCATGTAAGGTGTAGTTTTCTCCAGGTCCTCCCTGCTTTTCCCGATCCGCAGCTCTTTCGACTCGCCAGGTGAGAGAGGGGCACGCCGACACGAACAGACCACGACCCATCGAGCCTCGTGTTCCTGGCTACACGCTTAACTGGGTGGCGCCCAGAGCATTCCGACGCAGCTCCGTTCCTACCTCACTCTCACCGGACACGGCGTCACGTTACATGACTTTAGTTATGCTCAAACTTCAAGCCACAAACATTTATTTTGATACCAGTCATGCAGCAAATTACCTGAAAATTTTTATGCATTATACAATTTACCATCGTACCAGTGAAAATTTTCAATTCTATGCCGTATAAGTTCAAACATTTCGAGGGGAGCTGGCCCCCCTCCCCCTGCATGCAGCCCTTATTCTATGCCATAGTTTCAATAATTCCTCACTAGATGAACGATTTCCATTCATTGCAGTGCTGAAACATAGAGGTGTCCGGTATTGTAATGAAGAAGTATTTGCTGTGGCCACGGTCGTAGAAGAACAGGTCTGGACACTCGCCTATCTACCAATGTATTTTGCTTGACCCCCTTGTTGTTTAGCTGTAGTTCGTCAAGTTACCGAGAATGTCGTACTTTTTGGCGCTGTTTTCCGGGCGGTCAGACTTAAACTCCGTCCACTTTTTTCCATTGTTAAATTTATAAAAAGGAAGTGGGCAGAGTTTAGTCCTACCGCCCTAACATCAGCGCCAATAAAACACAATATTCTCGGTAACTTGGTGAACTACAGCCAAACAAGGGGGTCAAGTTTCCAGGCGAGTGTCCAGACCTGTTCTTCTACGGCCGTGGCTGTGGCATAGAATAAAATGTATGTACCGTTCTCTCTGGAACTTCGTATGTTATTAAATGGATATGAAAGATATTTACGCTGCTAAAAGATACAAAACCAAGTTGTAAAACTGGCTAATCTCAAACAATTCTCACTAGGATCAGTAGCAACAAATGGTTCCAATAATCAAAAAGAGTATTTGGTTTAGTCTGGTGGAGGTATGTAAGGAAAACACACTTAACATAAATAAGCTCTAGATATAATCTTTTGTATGTAAAATTATCAGAAATTTTGCTTGGAGATTTGTGGCACTTGACTTACATAACTCTCACCACCAAATCGCTATTTGAGTCACCTTAAAAAATTATAAAAGACCTGTTAATTTTATCCACATAAAGTTTAACTTGTACTATTTTTAACAAGGAGAGTGGTTAGAAGAGGTAGATTTACTGCAGCCCATGCACCATAAGAGGGATTAATTTATGGTGTATTGCTATTGACACACACATTTAGTACACCTTGAAAATTTGCAAGAGTCGCTACATTGCCTGTGACAAGTGAGTACTACTTATGTTCTAACAACAGAAACACTGTGAAGCATTTATGACAACAAAGTATTAAAAACAAAATTTCTCAAACCTAGAGTCCTATAAAAGGCCAATTTTTAAATCCATGAAATTAGGTAGAAGATTTGACTCCAGTTTGTCTTTCTTGGCTAACTAGTAATTAAATGTACGGACATTTGGCTTGGCATAATATTATCTTCATGTTAATAATAAACAATAATATAGCCACACTGTATTTTGCTCATATTATAATTGTTTGTATTGTTCATGTGCCAAAATTTAATTTTGGCATAATATCAGAATTTTTATTGTAGCAAATATTTTCATTACATTTTGGCATAATATCAGAATTTTTATTGTAGCAAATATTTTCATTACGTACGCTTAACTGGTAACTTGAACACATAGCACCTGGTTGGTACACTCCAGGTGCAGTCTGAGGCAGTAATTAGAATAGCACATTATTAGGTTTAAGTAAAGGCAAAAAGTGTGTGATCTTTTTACCTCACGATACCATTGATATAAACAAAATATTTGTCACTTCCATCATTGCGTCAATATGTTAACTCATTTTGTCACCCCTCGATTTTCCCTCAGACTCTAATAGTGAAGCGGCCATGGTGACCGAGTGGTCAGACCACTCTCCTCTCACCAAGGTGATCTGAGTTTGATTCCCAATTTAATCGGTCCCCGGATTCTCACATGTAGGAATCGTGCTAGACGATGCTACTGTTTGGCGGTTTTTCTCGGGGATCTCCATTTTCCCTTGCCCATTCATTCTAGTGTTGCTCCGTACTCGTATTGTGTCACCCCTCACCAGCGCTAAAGACCTCGATGTTGGGTGCTGACCAAAATCTCTTTATTTCTAATAGTGAGTCCAGGCAAATATCGAAAATTTCAGACAAAGGACAGCTACTGAAAAGTGATATTTCAATGTTATATTGATAAATAATAAAAAGTGAAGGGGTTATATCTTACCATCCGATACCAAATAGTGGTATTGAATAGTAAATTAAATTTCATGCACTCTTTTTGTTTTACGATACCAGTTTCATAAAATATATTTTTCTCCCTGTACACTCATCTACTATAGTTTACCACTTGTGATATAGTAAAGTAAAAAAAAAAAATAGCAGACCAGTACTATTTTACTATTCAATGCTAAACTACCGGTATCATATTGCAAAATTAAATGATAAAGACTGAAAACAATTATTGTTAAATCTCTTACAACTACACTTACACACTACACAGTTTTTATAGCAGCTATGTAATTTAAACGTGATGGAAGGCGCCAATGATGTGGGTATGGAGCAGTGACAGAATACAAGCGAAATATCCCCGAGAAAAACCACAGACCACTTGCAACATCGTCCATCACTCCTGTAAGATTTCCGCATGCGAAAATCAGGGGCGACCCCACCGGGATTCGAAAAGGATCGTCATGATGGAAAGCAAGTAACCTGATTGCTTGACAGTCGCGACCTTTACCAATCAATTTCACTGTACGAATAAAATAATTTTCTTTCTCTGAATGCTTGACATAAAGTAACGTAAAAGTGTTTAACACCAGCGTAAATGCACAGTACAGTGTACACTCACCGTTTCCTAAGCTAAAAGTGTAATTAGGAACAGTCAAAGTAAATTTTTTTACTTTTAAAAATAAAATATTGTGGTTTTTATGTATATTTTGAAGCAAAATAATTTTTTGCTGAATTAACAATTTCTTTAATTGTTGACACAAAAATTTATAATTAAATCCCATATGAGTGCATGGTAGATAAATAAACACTGAAAACATCAATTTATTTCTGCGATTTTTCGAAGCCAATATGGATAAAATACTCAATGACAATCGTAGATAATGGTATTTGCCAACTTTATGAGTAAATATTTATCCAGAATTACTAATTCGTTACGCGTGATCTCTTGCGCCGCAGTTAAATGCACGAGGTTTCGGCGACGGAGATTGTGCCTCAGAAGTTCGTAACACTGGAAACAATTTTTTAAAACGTTGGCTAAAACTATTGTCTGAGATTGCTATTGCTTAATTTTCACAAACTGGCTTCAAGAAACCTACAGTTATAGATTAATGCTTTCAGCGTTGAATTATGTACCACGTCGTCTTACATTTCTGCCGTGATATAAAAATAATTTTGAAAATATAAATATTTATATTGTACGTTAACTGAAAAATGTACATTCTGTGTGATTAAATTGAAACATCAGTAGTTTTATTATTTCTTGGACTAACGTACTGCTATGTAACCTCAAACATACGTATTCAATGAGAACATTTGCATAGTCTGTCCACAGTTAAGTCAGGTTTTTTATGTGACTTAGACATTTTCATTGCAGTTTAGAGAAAAATAAGTTGTATTTTTTATATAACAGTAATTATTTGATAAATATTCACTCTTAATAACTGTTTAACTTAAAATCATTTAAATCCAGAATTTGTTAAGTTTTAATTGATCTAAAATGCTGTATAAAATGACTTATACTCATCTCAATGTGGACAGAACCGTTTCTGCTCACCACACTGCCGTCATTCCAGCAGAAGGTTACATATCCACTAGTAAAGTCACACTACACATTCATCGACCATCACAAACCCAACATAGCTACACAGAATGCATGCATGCAAACAAATATTATAAATTATTACTTCTCGCTTACCTTGTAATCACCGTCATGTTTCTGAAGAAATTATGCTCGTAATCTGTGTTAGGTTGCAAAGTCCCATGATATTGCAATTAGAGGATGCTGCTTTTTTTATAACGTATTCAGTGAGACTAAGAAGTCTCTTATTCGTCTAAAAATATATATAAAATTTCGCAGTACCGGAATCACGTTAGCCAAAGAAAAAAGACAAATGGAAGCCGAATCCAACAGTGCACCCACTGAATTCATGTCACAAGAAAAAATCTTTTCACATGCCTAATTCGCGTGAAAACCTGATAATACACATAGTATACAGAGTGGAAGTTATCCAGAAACTGTTCATGGTCAAGCCACCTAAAATCTTTCCACCCTACCCTGCCTGGTTCGGTTGTTTTCAGAGAGTTTCTGCAGTTGCGGCGGATATCTTCGTTGCACGTATTTGAGGGACAGTAGCAGAGGGTGGGGATGTGACCGTTGCTGTTTTTACTTACTATGATGTCACTTTCCCGTACACTGCCAGGCACAACACGGCACATCAACCCCTGTGCGGCTAGTCCCTAGAACTTTAGCGCGGGTTAGCTGATAAGCAATAAAACTTTCTCCTGGCAGAAACAGTGTTGCAACACAGACGAAAACAGAAACATATTATTTTTGGCATGAATATGTTCAGTGCAATTGCACCGTTGCACTACACAGCTAGCCGCCATTGCGTGGTCTTTTTCACATTGGGGTGTCAGTTTCAAATGATAAACTATCAAGTGCTACCCTACCAAAAATTAAACATCTTTGGATTTGTTTCACCACACAATGCAAACAAATGATTTAAAACATAAAACATTTATTCATATATTATATGGGACATAAGAATCGTAAATTGAGTAATAATACAGGAAATTACCTTCGCTTTGACAGTATCTGCATGACCTTTTTACTAAGGAAAAGCAGCACACATTGTAATTTGACCTAGTCAACTTACATTACACTACCAGTATCCATTCTATCACAATTATTTACAGAAGCTATATTCCAATATTGGATATTGCACATATTTTTATTCACTGAGATACAATCCAAAATTAACAAGTCTTACCATAATACACAATACAATATTATTAAAACTGTTAAATACTATCAATAATCAACACTTTACACATTACTGTAAATAACCAGTCACTAATTTACATAGCACTATTTCACATAGCAATGCTTAACTGTTTCCTTCAGTCTCGATCACTGTCTTCACCGTTATATTTACCATGGATGTAATTAAAAACTGTAGTATCATTTGTCTACGCTGATATAAAATGCAGTTTTTTTTCCCCACCATTCTGATTCAACAGTGACATCATCCCTATCAACATTACCTTGAATACTTAGTTTACAAAGAAGTAAGAAGAAAAGAGACCCACAATTTTCACATTAGTTTTTTTAAGAATTCCATTACTTATCCTATGTGGTTTTTGTTCTAGTTTTTTAATGTCTTTTGTAATATTTGTTGGGAATTTTAATAATTTCACGTCTCTAATGAATGTCATTCAGAAAATTAAACACAGAACAAAATATTTTCACCTCTATTCTGAGACTCTGTTAGAAGAGAGAAAAAAAAAACACACACACACACTTAGGGGCCCGCCTCGTTGCCATAAAATCACACTGCAGCGCGTTTGAAGAAACAGTTTTACACCGAAACTAATACACGTGTGTTCACGCCGTTTCTCTACGAAAAGAACACACACTTCAGAAGACTGCCCTTAAGTACTTTCAAGACAACACACGTATTAGAAATCACCTTTTAGGGCACGTCAAAATGGGTTAAAACGGGGTTTTCAGGCTGCTATAGCGGAAAATATACTAGCCGAATACACGTGAAACCACTTAAGGGTAGTGCATTAGACTTAAGTAAAGTGATTTCGTAAGTAAAACAGTAGGGTCACCACTTAAAGTCCTATAGGAAATTTGTTTCTTCGCGAAGACTGCACGCCTTAAGCGTAGAGGCGACGCACCGTTGTATGGCCCATACGACGTCGCCCTTAGCACCATACCTCACTCACACAAACACATGTGCCACGAGGCGGGCCCCTTAAAAGGGCGTGGTACATAATTCAACGCTAAAAGCATTAATCTATAACTGTAGGTTTCTTGAAACCAATTTGCACAAATTAAACAATAGCAATCCTAGTCAATAGTTTCAGCTGTCGTCGTACCAGGTCACAGGTCAGGTGGAGTTGCGCCTGGTCGCGGCAGGTGTTCGCAGAGCGTGTCAGTGGCAGGGCATGTGTGAACTTGACACCGACGTACGACACCTGCCATCCCGGCCGCCGCATGGCCATCTGCCAGTGAAGAAGGCAGTCTGGAAGCAGCGGCCGCGGCGGACGGTACAAGAGTGACGTGGTGTGCTTCGGGACTCTGATTCGTCCAGCAAGATTCGTAACGTGCGTGTGCAACTATCCGGCCCAGTGTTTTACTTTGTTTTGCCATTTGGAACTGGCTTGCTTAAGTACCTAGGGTATGGGGGTGTGGACCGCCCCATAAGTGTCCATGTAAGGTGTAGTTTTCTCCAGGTCCTCCCTGCTTTTCCCGATACGCAGCTGTTCCGACTCGCCAGGTGAGAGAAGGGCACGCCGACACGAACAGACCACGACCCATCGAGCCTCGTGTTTCCGGCGACACGCTTAACCGGGTGGCGCCCAGAGCATTCTAACGCAGCTCCGTTAATACCTCACTCCCACCGGACACGGCGTCACAGCCAATGTTTTAAACAAAATTGTTTCCAGTGTTACGAACTTCATAGACACAATCTCTGATGCCGGAACCTCGTGCATTTAACTACGGCGCAAAATATCACAACGAATTAGTAAGTCTGGATAAATATTTACTCATAAAGTTGGCAAGTACCATCCTATAGGATTGTCACGGAGTGTTTGATACATATTGGCTTCGAAAAAAAGAGTAGAAATCAATTTATGTTTTCAGCGTTTATCTACCACGCACTCTTAAGTACTGCATACATGTGATAGGAGGTGTGATATGCCCACAGCATTGCACATGATAAAATGTATTATGTTTCATTTTATCTTATAGTTGGCTAGTAGTAATACTGGGTCATCGAAAAAGAATGATACAATTTCAAAGTACTATAGTTTTGAGACTGGTCACCGTATTCAAACGATTCTACTACCAAACTGTCGTGGAAGGATGAAAGTTTTTTTTTTTTAAGTTGTGTACGACAGTCCCACAGTGACCTTGGGAGTAAAGAACACCCGAACTCGTCACCCGGAATCTCTGTGCCCCAACGTATTAGTGAGATGGCGACCGTGCAGCAGAAAGCACTGTGCGTGCTGTGGTTTGCAGAGTTCAAGTCTCCAGTGACCGTATAACGAAAATTCAGGCGGGAGTATCCGGGACAACATGTACCAGATCGTGCGGCTATTTCTCGTTGGGTAAAAAATTTCCGTGGAACAGGTAATGTTGACAAGCAAACGTCACCAAGTCAGGACGGCCACGAACTTCTATTGATAAGGTTGAACAGCTTAGGTTATCTTGTGTGTACGCAGCCCTAAAAAGTCAATTTCCCGCCGCAGTTTGGAGCTTGGCATTCCGAAGACTACGTGCAAAATGTTCTTCGCAAACATTTGAGATTACATGCCTGCAAAATTCAAATGAGACATGAAATTAAGCCAGAAGATCGGCCCAAACGTTTCGCATTTGCTGCCTTCATGTTAAATGAAATGGACACTGAAGGCACTTTTTCTAATCGGGTGCTTTAAGCCCAGTACACACGGGCATCTTTCTTGTACATGAAAGTGAGCATCAAATGTGTACAAGAAAGAGAACACTAGCTAGCGTTCTAGCTAGTATCCTACCAAATTAATTGTTTAGTTCACACGGCCAACTTTCTTGTACAATCTGGTGTACACCATAAAAATTTGAATACAGATTTTAAGGCTGTATTTCGAGTATTGGAGGTAATAAGTGCAATACTTATTGCACCTGCACCAAAAATAAGCTTTAAAATGTAAAAATGGAATTATTGTCTCTAGTTAATTACATCCAAATGTAAAGTGATATGACGCACGAACAGCAAATATTCCTTTAATAGCATCTTTTGTTCAGCTAAGACACTATTTATTTAAAAATTCTTCGTATTTGTAAGCTATTTTGTTCAATAACATTCGCACATGCATAAAAATTGTTTGTTTATATTCGACTAGTACAAGAAAGATAATGAAAAATAGAACCGTCCCTATCCCGCACTAGCTAGTATACAAGTCCTTGTATGCTAGTCACTAGTATGCTCGCTGGCCGTTCACACTATACAAATTTGCTACAAGTCGAGGTGAACAAGAAAGTGTTCACCTTCTTGTACAAGAAAGATGCCCGTGTGTACTGGGCTTTACAGTGATGAAGCAACTTTTCACGTTAATGGTTGTGTTAATTATCACAACTGCAGGATTTGGGGATTACAACAACAGAATGCAATCAACGAGTACGTTCGTGACTCCTAAAGTAATGTGTGGTGTGGTTTGATGCACGATCGAGTTGTAGGGCCTTTTGTGTTCGCCGGAAAAACTATCATCGGCAAGGCAACATTTATTTAGACATGCTACAGCTATACGTATTCCCTCAGATTGAGGATATTGAACGACAAACTGGAAGTAACGTGATATTCCAGCAAGAAGGCGCACCACCGCATTGGAGCCTTGCCGCGCGCAATGTCCTGAACATGCGGTTTCCAAATGGTTGGATGTGAAGGGGTGGCCCTATTCCTTGGCCACCTAGAAGTCCCGATCTGACTCCACTCGATTTCTTCTTTTGGGGCTATGTCAAGAACATTGTTTATGCCGAGAAGATACTAGATTTGTAGCATTTGTGTCAACGAATCACCATGGCCATCGAGACAGTGACGCCAACAATGCTCCAGAATACGTGGATGGAGATAATATCGCCTGGACATTTGCAGAGCTACAAATGGAGCACACATAGAAACATTTTAAGGTGACAAAAAATTTCATTCTTTCTTTTTCTTTTAAAGCAAGAATCGTCCCAATTGATCAACACGTTTCGAAGTTATGATTTTTTAAAAATTGTATCATTCTTTTTCGATGATCCTGTATAAATGGTGTAACCTTTAATTATTTTGTCTTGCCTGCTAAACGAGGTACAGGTTTTAAATCTCTGTTTAGAAATGGTAACTTTTCGTCTGAATGTTGAAAGCAAAGGATGGATCCAGGAGTCTCTCAGGGAAATCATTTAGATATTGTTTTTTTCCACCAGTTATAAAAATATTACATCTTCCCGAAAAGTTTAATAGAAAAAGTATAGATATACTGTTGATGAAATTCTACAGTTAAACTTAAGTTCAGATGTAGTCAGATGTACAATGTTTTTATTGTGCTGCCTTCTGTAACCTATGTATGTTTTTGTTGTGTCGGCTGTATAGGAGTGTGACTTCTTAGAGTGTCCTGTACACTGTAAATGTATGTGTTGGTTATGTAGTGTGTATCGCCTTGTTAAGGGGCCTCCCTAGGTAGACTGTGTGTGAGGCAGGAGCGGTAAGAGTGCCACTAACAGACGTATGTAGTGTATTATCGCCTCTATATACAAGCCAGTCAGATGGCGTGCAGTGCTTTACTATTGTCCTTTTCCTTATGGGACTTAAGCAGCGACATTATTTTATTTATGGGCATTATAGTTAAAAAGTCCAACGCTTGTTTCTATAGGCCTAGTTGTGTTTTTTTCAAATCCGTTGGTTAATTTTCCTGATACGGCAGTCTGGAAAAGTAATTTTTGGCCATTTTGAGGGGCCTGAAAATAGTGTTTCTAATAAATGTACCAAATTTTTAAATCTATAGCGACATAGTTTGAAATGTGTGTTCGTTTCGTAGATATACAAATGTAATGTGTTAAATAGTTATGGAAAAAAAAGTAGCAGTAACTTGCTGCAACGCACCTGATGCGCAGTTATTCTCCGTTTTCTCTAAGTTGAGTTCTGGAGTAAACAAATAAAGTAATATCATTGCACTTCGCTAGCTTCTAATTGGCTCAATTTGTGCGTCGCGCCGACGTACTCTTTCCAACCGATAAAAGTGTGTACAGTCAGCATCATTGGAAATAACAACGCCGTATTTATTAAAACAATATTGCGTGAAAATTTCGTACGTGTTATCGACATAGGGAAACAAAAATTACACAAAAACTTGATAAAAATATTGACATCGTGTGTAATTACTGTATATTTCAAAATTTAATAGTAATTGTCAAGTCATGACTAACGATTGTATTCAAATATTCCGGTATTAACGTAACGAAAAATAGTCGAAAATTTGGTACTACATGCAGAAAAAAAGTTGTCAACAAGATGAGTGATTTTACTGTAAAGCCCTCCTGGAATATTTTGTACTTCGTTTTGGAAAAATTACATTTTATAAATCACCAAACAATCTGTCGATAATTCACGACACATGTTGTTTTTTTATACATAAAAGATTGCCATGCAATATTTTTATTTTTGCCTTATAAACATCACCTCAGTTTGTTCATTAATGAAGACATGTATCCACGTTTCGAAAACCATGCAAGACATTTTCACTGTTCACGTCCAGCATCAGTGCATCACATAACCTAATCTGCAAGCGACGTAAATATAAACGCGAGGACGGAACAAAATAGAACAAGGAACTTTGGTTCGGACCACGCGGCCGTGGATCGGACGAACTGGAACCGAAAATGGACGAACGAAAGAAAACATTCGCAGTAACCACAACATTGACGCGTTAACGTCCAAAAATACATTGAAAAAATAAAACATTATATCACATTGTGATATTTCTGACGTATTTTTACTGTGGTAATTATTACTGAACTAAACTTTTGGTATCTTCAGAGTATCGTACGTCTCTAAATACTGGCAAGTGTACCAAGAAACTCGTACGTTTAGCATGCGTCAGTCGTTAAATAAATCGTGAACCAACTGTACGGACGTGTCGTCCGCTAACCGTAATTAAAGTAATAAACATATAGCGTCGTAGATTGTGTTTGTAACGTCTGTATATTTTAGATATTTGTTAATAAAACACTCACATTAAGTGATGGAGTGGTAAATTTATATGTACACGACAGATAACAAAGATATATTTCTTATGCAAGATCACAGTGCACGGCGGTCGGCAGCCAATGAACATGTTTGTTTTAATTTGCTTTGTTTATCCTAAAACTCGACTAAGAGTGAACGGAGAATAGGGAGGCTCCTTAAGGACCCCGCCTACCCCACGCTTCAAACACGTTGCAGTTTTTTTCTACGAAAATATAATTCACGTGCACACATTGTGCCAACATACGAAAAGAAAACAAACTTCAAACAGTGTCGGAACCTCATTGTTAAGATGCCACACTCATTAAAAACACTGTTTCTAATCCCTTCAACATTGCTAAAAACAGCCTTTCAGACTTCCGTACTTCTAAATGTACTAACCGGACGTATGTGAAACCCAGATTGCTACCTGCACTGAACTTATTTGTAGACTTTCCACCAATAAAATTATATGGTCACCACTTAATGTCCCATAGCAAAAATTGTTCGGCATGTCAAACGCTAGTCAGCGCTTGGATCATTGGGGCGATGCTGCATTTGAGGCGCGCTTTAAGGTTGACCTTACTGCTCCGTCACTTTTGAGCCTCTCACGCACTTGTGTGCGACATCCTTGACTCTTTAACTGCGACATTCGACTACAGTCGAATTTACAAAATATTGTTAAACTGGGACATGCAACTTTAATCAAACACTAATTTAAATGACTCTGTAAACACTACATTAATGGTTTTCTCACTTGAAACTTACCAGAAATATACTATTTAAAAAATTTATTTTAAAAAAATATTTTACACTTCCTTGGCACAGTTAACATTTTTTACCCCGCAGTTAAAGAGTTAAGCTCCATAGCCTCATGTCCCTTGCCATACACATGGACATAAGGCAACAGTGTTATTCCCATGTAAACTGTATAAAAGTGTTATTTCTTCGTGTGTCCTGCACAGTGGATGTGTGAATGGTTGTGTTATCTACATGCTCTTGACACATTTCATAGCCTCGTGACTCTACAGAACAAGATGACAAATAAAATGTTTTTTTTTTTCTGGTTGATATTAAGTAGCCTCACATTCTGTAATAAAAATTGGATTCACTATTTTTTTTTTTTATCGTTCCGTCCGAGTTACACTGCAGTTGTTACGTGGTCGGTGCATTGACCTGGTAACCTAGTTTGAGAATGTGTTTGATCTTTCACTAGGCCTAGGTGTGCAAATTTTCCCCTTACGTGTACGTACTCTCCATCTCATTTACTGTCACACGCACTGCAGGCGTAGTTGTCTGTTGTTCTGTTGAGCTCTCAGCTCATACATAGTACCCTGGTCTTATATGTGTCAATTTAAATTTCAGTCACCAGTTATATCCGGTAAATGTTCTGTACAAACTGTGTAACAATTGGTTAGGTATGAGCCTGCTCAATTGTTTTTCGCAGGACATGCCGAACGTGTGTGAAGTAATAAACTTGGTGTCTGATGACGAGTCCTGCAATGAGAATGCTGAAGACTCGAGGGACTCCGTAACTGAGGACTCCAGTGACGATGTTGAAATCATTTCTGATGCTGAATCCTCTACCACCAGCCTCGTCACCGCACACTGCAGTGGGAATGAACCACCTGAAGTGCAGCAAGACGACAAACCATGGCATACACCACAAGTTGCGAGTGAAACTCAAGTAATGACATTGTCTCAGCTTGAATACTTAACTTATTATTTGGTAATGAGGTCATACTTACCGGGCACAGGCAGGATTTATTAATGTGGATGACTTGTTAAAGTAAATAGTTATGGTTAAACATACTAATTTATTTACAAATTTCGTTACAAATAATTAGAATAATTATTTGCCTCCAAGTTGCAGTTCTTTAAATTAAGATTAGGACATACTATTTCAGTACGTAGTTTTGCGTACACTATACAAGCCTATTGTCCTTATCACGAATATCTAGTTTATTATCTTTGGTGAATGAAAAATTAAAAAATATAAATGATGTGTGGCACAGTTGTCACTATGGTTACCTGCGTTAAGTTACGTGTCCTAACAACAAATTTGATAGCTGTAACTGTATTCATGTGCCTTTTGTGAGGAATCTCACACTTTCAGAATGCCTGCTACATAATTTTTTTATGTCATAGAATTAGTGAGGAATAGAATAGAAATAGAAACTTTTGTTAATGTCTTGGTACTTGCAGTATTGATTTGACCTATCAGTAGCCTAGAGTGAAACAGTATCATATTTATCACAAAATTGTTATAGTTAAGCTATTTTACTGTCTTTGCAGGAAAATATTTTTTTAATTTGATTTTATGTACCTTGAGACATTACTAGTATCCAGCTTCTTATTTACTATAAAAAATAAACACTTTGACATGAATACTTTCCTTCTTGTAGATGCAGTTAAAAATATGTTCTGAGCAGCCTATTTCAAACCAATTAACGCCTAAAAATTTAAAATTTTAGAACTGAAAATGTGTTAATGAATTAAATGTTTGCTGCATCGGAACATTAAAAATTAAATAAACAGCACCCACTAATACACTTACTGTAATGAAAACACGGGAAAGGTAGGAAACTGCAGCTAAGCTGTTTATTACTAAAACACAAAGACATGGATGCACAAGTACTTACATCCGATAACTTTCAAATTTCCCGCCACACCCTTGCTTGTCCCTTGGCTGCTAGGTGTGCTAGTTACCAAACTCTGTTTACCGGCCGCCATCTGCAGTGTGCAATCAGTCGCCGCCCGAGGAAGCTGGCCTGACCAGCGAAATGTTACAACTACGCGAAAAATGTGTTGTCCATCTCATCTGTGTTTTGTGTTTTCCCACCTGCAAGTACTAATTCTGTAAGTGCTTCTGTATCTCTGTCTACATGTTTTAGTAATTACTGTAATGACAGTTATTTAGCTTTCATAGTTTTTTTTATAATATCACGTCAAAGTTTAAATTGACATAAAACCATTTTTATGCTTTAAAGGAAAAAACAGACTTTTTTAACTGAAATAATTCACGCTAAATAGCAATAGTATAGATTACAACATCTTTTGTATAAAAAACAAAAAAAGAAAACTTTTTTTTAATTTGTTAACATTTTAAATAAAAATTTTTAAAATGCAATATTTTATTAATAATATACACAAAGGTTTTATTTTATTTTTTATATTTTAATTATTTTAATAGATATTGTGGCCAATAACATTGTTATTCAATGCGAGTTATTTTGGTTTGTTAATTCAGTTGGTTTTCCTTTACAGCTGAAAACCATTTAATGCAAATTTGGACTTTGACATGCCATTTTAAGAAGAACCTATGAAAGCTAAGTATAGTTTCAGTGTAGTAAGAAATAGTAACAATGTACGTGTGCAAAACAAACCATATCTCGTAATAATATAAAAATTATTGAAACGATATAAAAATTTGTTTAAAGCACCCCCTGAAAGCATTAAAAACTCTTACAATCAGTTCATCTTAATTTATTTTGCAGTTTAAAATTCCAAATAAAAAGGTTATATTTTCTTTTGAATCCACTCTTGTAGCAGTCTCGAAGCAAATTAAATAATGTCCACAAATCGCTGCGATGTTTATTGCACAGTTATCAACCCTTGACTCAACTGTTATTCTGTTTTTCAAGTAAGCAGAGCTTGAAAGGGGGCATCTACCCAAACAACATGACCACCAGCGATCCCACCGTTGCGAGCGGAGAGGTCGTCCAATAATGTATCCAGTTCAGGCACACTGCCAAATATTGCGTTATGTGACTGCCCATGCATTTTCATTTCTGTGTGACCACATTCTCTGTCATACAGTGTGTGTGGGTTTCTCCATCAAGAAATTTACGTGAAATGTAGGCCTAATTAATTACAGCTCTAAATGAGTGCAGTGCAATGTTTTTTTCTCTCACAAATTAAAATTTCTGAAATAAACTAAAAAATAATATTCTAAATAACCTACTTAAACCTGATGAAGTATAATATTTAACAATGTTAAAGTTTTTGGTTTGCTTTGATTTTTTTAGTTGAAGATTGGTATTATTTGGTGTATTTATGGGGTGCATGTGTTTTTTTTTTTTCAAAACAGCAAAAATATTCTTTTTTTGTAAAGATTTTTACATGTCAAAATTGTTAATACAATTATACTTTTATTTTGCTGTATTTAAGATATTCAAAAAGTTCCAACACAAAATTAACTGATCTGTAATTTTATTTTTTTAGTACGTACAATATGCACATCAAATTATGTTTTTTTTTTTTGGTGTATTTATGGGGTGCATGTGTTTTTTTTTTTTTTTTTTTTTTTTTTTTTTTTTTTTTTTTTTTTTTTTTTTTTTTTTTTTTTTTTTTTTTTTTTTTTTCAATGATTTTGTTTTATGTTTGATGTAGTTGCCAGTTTGTGGCGTACTGGAAGAAAATGCAGTCTTGCTTTAACTATGCCACCAAAAACTAAGTCAAATAAAAAAAACTAATTTTGCCTAGAGTTCATGTAAAATTTTTTCTACTGAACCAGAGGTCGCGTGTGTGGTACGTGTGAAAATGTTGGTGATATAAACTGAAATATGAATTATACATTATTTATTTCAGTCTCTTCCCAGGAGTGTATTCATACAGCAGCTAGTGCAGTATATGCCGATGATAAAGCAGGAGGTATGTAGGACTACGCAAGTTCAGTGTAGCATGCAGTGTGAACTAACCATTATAACCTGTTTCTTAATGTGCCGTCAACATGCAAGACAAATGTATGAACTAATCTAATTATTAAGGAGACTAGGTACTACATAATGTTTGTTCTGTGTCAAAGTTTGTTATGCGTGTTATTTTTTTGTACGTAGAACTGGTAAAATGAATCTTCACTTTACTCGATGAGTATTTTATTTTAAAAAGGCAATGCACTTATTAGAAACATGATTTTAGGTTGCTTTTAAAATGCCTTAAAAAAATCCCAGTGTGTTGTACCTTCAGAAAATACCACCTTGATTCTTAACATACATAATATTAGCTAACTTTGGCCGTTATTACATACTGTACTATCCTCAAGTAAAATTGTAGGGTTGCAGCTTGAAGACCCGTACAAAATCGCAATTATAAATAAGTATTGTATGAGGAGGATACCAATGGGCCAGGGTATAGTGCCCCAAATATAGATTTTAAAACTGTGTTCCCGTCGGCAATCTGTGTACCAAAATATATATAATGTAGAAGCACCAAAATTAGAAGGGCACAGGAGAAATGGGAGAGCCCTGAGAAAACCAGCCGCCCAGCGACTTCATCCAGTACTATTCGCACATGCGAAAATCTGGGGCCAGACCCTGCCAGGGATTGAACCCTAATTGCGGCGGTAAGTGATCTGACCACTAGAAAACCCATAGAGAACTGTAAAACAAAGACACTATATCAATTCAGAGAGTGCGGTTTTTGTCGAGCGTTGCAATGTTGCCGTTGTACATACACCTATTATGAGACCTCCCTACCTTTGCTTGAAATGTGTTGCAGCGGTTTTCCTTTTGTGGCAAAATTATAGTAGTTAGTGTGTGTTTGTGTATTTCATTTGCGTATCTCTGATAATAAAGTACTTATATTGCTTAGGTTCAAAAATTCAACAGCCTATTAGAAATATGGTTTACAGGTCCCTCAGAATGTCTTAAGTATTTTTTTCTGACTGAAACATGCATTGGACTTGTAAGCCCTACCTACTAAAAATAAATTAATATGGTCACCACTTAGTCCCATAGGAAATAGAATAACATTATAGTCCTGCACGCTAGTAACGTAGCCACCTGCTCGTGCCGTCCACTAAACTGTGCAGAACTTCGGGCGTTACAAGATTATTCTAAAAATGTCAACCATGCATGAGTGAGTGAGTTAAAGCATATTTTCTACTGTCTGAAAATGTGTCTTTTTCAGTCCTTTTTAGGTATGAAAATCTTGGTGCAGAATCTTTTAAAACGTATAGGTGTGTACAGTAGACTTTTATCATTAATGTTATGTCATGAAATCATGGGGTCACCAGTGAATGCTTCATAGAAGCGAGCTATCTGCGAGAAGACTGCAAGCCAGTTCAGTGACTTGTGCCTCGAGTTTAGGGGGAGGTATGCTGTGTCATCCTTACCACTTCAGCATTTCTACGCCTCGAATACACAAATTTAGTCCACCCAGGCGACTTTTTTTTTATAGCTTGTGTCTTATCAATGCAATTGTTTGAAAATACAGTAAACTTCCGATTATCCGTGCCCCAATTACCCGGTTTTTTGATTATCCGTGCGACTTTCTGTATGTTGAACACTATAAAAACCAAAAATTTTTGTAAAATAAATTTTTTTGGTACATAAAAGTGTCAATGCTTGCGCGCAAAAGTGGATTAACGAAATTTCAACATAATTTTTTCTCGTTTTTTACCGTGCACTCCAGATGTACTTTTATTTATTTTGGTGAAAATGTTGGGAAATACGTCTTTCGTAGGTAAAACCATTACTCATTATGATATTTGAGTTCATTAAATATCAATTAATTTTTTTTTACATTTTTATGTTAACAGGTGTGGTATTTTCGGGTTATCCGTGTTTCCCGACTATCCATGCATGGCGCAGCACCAATTAAGACGGATAATCGGGAGTTTACTGTAAATCACATCTCAGAGAAAGTTCGCTACGCACTTTCTAAATATTACATATATTATAAATACGACAGTACTGTATCTATTTTTTATCCCTACAACATACTTAGCTAAAAAAAATTTTCCCTGAAAAAAGTTACATGTAGGATAGACTTTTTATATAATCATGAATCTCAAAGTTAACCAAATTCAGCCTCATAAACCAAATGTTTGTGGGGGTTACAAGTATACCTACATTTAATAAGCTTTTGATTTTTCATTTTTGGTTGGGATTTTAAAACATTTTTTTTTTTCCAAATTAATTTTTAGGATTTGGTTTTATGGTTTCCAGGAGTCTCTTAGTAAAAATTGGTGATGTACTGCATATCTCATTATATAGGTTCTAGCTCGTAATTTTCTTTTGTGATTTGTTTGTAGTTTTTTTTGCTACAGTATAATTTTTCGTTAGCCGCAAACATTTTGTATTAACATGTACATTGTACATAAGCATGCTTTGTTTGTTATTTTATACACTAATATTATTTATTCTTATTGTTAAATATATTACCAGATACATATGTAAGTGCCAATGTTTGTGTCATGTAACAGCATATACACATTATGCAAGGTTGTAACAATTTTTTTTTCTAAATTTTTAATATTAAATTAAAATTAAGTAATTTTCTTGCAGTTTCATGAGACTAAAATGAAAGCAAAATAAATTTTCACATTTATTTGACTTGAATAGTAGTTCAATGAAAACTGTGGACTTAGTGAAAATTTTTTGTAATGTCGGAAAACTAAGATTATATAATGTACTTAAAGTAAGTTGAATGTAAAGTTTTATAATTAAATTCTGTAACATATTGCATAGACTTCTTTCTTTGAATTACGTACGTATGAATGATAAATTATCTGGTAACTGAGTAAGTACAGTAAGTGTATGACTAAATTCATATACTCATTGCCACTCTAAACATTTGTGATGTACAAGAAGTACTTGGGTATTCATTGAACTCGTAAATTTTTATTTCATTACTGGTAGTCTTACTGTAATGATAATAAAAGTACGTATCTACTGTTATTTTTGTTTGCAGTTTTGGCGAACTGAATATTTGTGCATCTCTAAAATGTTGTTATATTTTGTTTCGTACTTCCAAGTCAGCATTCTAAGTACTGTAGGTGTTTATAATTAGAGGTCTGTGTAAGGAAAAATAAAGTAAATCAGGGATTGTGTTTGAAATTACCATGAAAGTAAGTAAGGGGTATGAAGTGGCCTTGACGGTAGATGTCAGAATTTTTGTTATACACTGTAGTTAGGGACAGGTAATTTTTGTTACATTTGCAAGCTAGTCTCCACCATATTATGCATTTTCAAGCATCGACTACAGTAGATCACTGATTTTACGAGTAGAGTAGGCAACAATTTTAAAAAGGTAATTCTCTGGCAGTATGAGCCCTAACCCCCATTTTACAAGTACTGGATTTTAAAATGCAACAATTTTACAAGGTCATTCTTTGGCAGTATGAGGCCTAACCTCCATTTTACAAGTACTGGATTTTACAAGGTCATTCTCTGGCACTTTGAGGCTTAACCCCCATTTTACAAGTACTGGATTTTACAAGATCATTCTCTAGTAGTATGAGGCCTAACCCCCATTTTACAAGTACTGGATTTTACAAGGCAACTATTTTACAAGGTCATTCTCTGGCAGTATGAGCCCTAACCCTCGCTTTACAAGTACTGGATTTTACAAGGCAACAATTTTACAAGGTCATTCTCTGGCACTGTGAGGTTTAACCCCCATTTTATAAGTACTGGATTTTACAAAATCATTCTCTGGTAGTATGAGACCTAACCCCCATTTTACAAGTACTGGATTTTACAAGGCAACAATTTTACAAGGTCATTCTCTGGCACTGTGAGGCTTAACCCCCATTTTACAAGTACTGGATTTTACAAGATCATTCTCTGGCAGTATGAGCCCTAACCCTCGCTTTACAAGTACTGGATTTTACAAGGCAACAATTTTACAAGGTCATTCTCTGGCATTATGAGGCCTAACCCCTATTTTACAAGGTCATTCTCTGGCATTATGAGGCCTAACCCCCATTTTACAAGTACTGGATTTTACAAGGCAACAATTTTACAAGGTCATTCTCTGGCATTGCGAGGCTTAACCCCCATTTTACAAGTACTGGATTTTACAAGATCATTCTCTGACCGTATGAGGCCTAACCTCCATTTTACAAGGCAACAATTTTACAAGGTCATTCTCTGGCATTATGAGGCCTAACCCCTATTTTACAGGTACTGGATTTTACAAGGCAGTTATATAAAATCAATTTGTCTACTTTATGTGTACATTGACTGCAGCTCCAGTTAGTACAGTACCGTAACCAGTTCCACGGAAGACCAAGTAGAGTGGGAGTCAGTACTTGTTTACTAGCAGGTTTGTTTATTGGCTTGGAAGTTCCCTTGGGGGGCATTTCTAATGAACTGTGGTCTGGTTGCAACTGTAGAAGAAATGTACATGTGTTTGGATTCTAGCTTGTTCTAAATTTAATTTGAGTTATTCCGGTCCCTAATTGTATTGTTTGTTCAAATACACTATAAGCCAATTCTTGACAGCTTGTGGAATTCTGCGAGGACAGTTATTGTTTTGTATTTCGAGGCAATATAGAACAGCACACCAAATTTTATTATCATATTTGAGTTGCCAACATAAAGTAGACTTAAACTTTTTTTTCCTTGATGAATAACCAATTTTCATTGCTCCATCTGAAGATAAATTACTATTAAAAATCAGTAGTTCGACAAACATATAAACAAGAGGACACTTAATGTTAAGAGAAATGTAACAACGTTAATTAATTCAGTAGTTCCATCCCATGTTGCTATAGACTGTTCAGGTTAACAAGTGAGCACTGCTTAAATTTGTATTCCTGCTATTTTGCATACTTCTTTAATATTCTCAATATGAAAACTATTATAAAAATAAAAACCAGTTTAAACGTTTCACCACACTGAAAACATGTCACTTTTGGTGGTTACTTTAAATCTTGGGGAACGCTCATTTTAAAGTTAACAGCCTAGAGGTTACTTTTTGCACACTTTTCTCATAGAGCAGTGTGGTATTAATTTCTATATAGTATTTGGTATGGCGCTGGATGTATCACTTGGGTACAGATGACGTTCACAACTACGGGAGCAGCTGCTGTACCGTATTGTGGGATGCTGCAGTGAATTATCTTGGCAAAGCTTCATGAACTACGTACAGCTGCATGTTCGTGCAGCAGAGCTAACTTGTGTTGGCTACTGTTGAAGCTGGTGGTGTTTTTTAATTTTCTGTCATACCTCAAAGGGGAGGGGTAGCTGTCACCTGAAATTTAAAAGTTTTGAGGAATAAAATGTACACGAACTTCAGTGTTGGAATTGTGGTTTTGTCAAGACGATGAGGGAGGATTGGTGGTTTATTTGAAGTTAATAAGGATGGAATGCAAGTAGTGGCCTAACCTATGGAAATGTCAGGATAATAATAATTTATGTTTCACATGCCATATTAATACTAGCAGATAGTTACTTGTGACTTCAGAAAATCTGTTAATACAGATATAATCAAGGAAGATAGATTTTCAGGAATTAATTTGGAACAAGACATAAAATGGAAGGTTTATGTAAGTATGTAAATTGACAACTATCCCTTCCTCTTATAAATTATTTAGGACTCGTGATCCTACATTCTGAGTTAAGTTAATGCAGATACTACAGAATTTGTGTTTCTCCGTAACCATCAGATGTGTTTAGTTGTGAGGGTTTTTCTCTGCCTGTCCTTTTTGTTACATCCATTTTTGTAGAAATTTTTCTGTGATTGTTTGTGTGTTTTATGTGTATTTGTGCGTGCTTGTGAGTTTGTATATGCATTAATGTGTCTGTCAATACTTCCCTCCCCCCTTCCCCCCACCATCTCCCTTCCTCCCTTATTGAATGAATGCCCTTTTTCCTTCCAGTGACTTCCGGACCTAAAGATTCCATAATTGTTGTTTGTACAAGTGTGGTGTAATCATATTCACTTTAAGAGTTTTTTTTTTGTCTTATTACTGTAAAAAAAATTTGTGTGTGGCAGCCGGTCGATACTGATTACGAACCTGTTGCTGATACCAACCACCACGTTCAAGTTAAATCCGAGGAGGGTTCACATAGTCCGGTCTTCCAACCCAGAGTAGAAAGTGTGGTGACACTCGCCCGAGTAAGTGTTTGCAGAAATACCTTTCCCGACATTGATGTCTACAAGGTTCATCAACATTCCCGATGTTGTTGTCTTAGTATGTTGTGCAGCACAGTAAGATTTTAGCACTCAACTGCATGTTTGTCTTTTTAGACAGTGCATGATATAGGCATTGTTAACAGTACACAGTCTAGTTTCTTAATGTACTTTCCTTTGTATGAGTATTTACCTCTTTCTTCTCTACTTCCTTCCCTGTTCTTGATCTTCAACGGTTTATGGAGTCTGTGCACGCTCACCATGTCAATGAATGGTGAGTTGGCCTGTTGTGTGGTAGTTTGTTCCAGATTCATGAGCTAGTGTATCTGTTTTTCTCACATGCACTTAATTGATTTCTAAGTGACTCATACTTACTGTCTGCTTGCTAGCTTGGAGTCCCTGGCGGGTATGTGTTTTTTGCCCATAAAGATATAAATAACACGACGAAGCCCAATAGCATGTGACGCCCATGCTAGCCATAGTAACGTCGTAAGTTAGGACGTGTTTGATACTGTGTTACTATAGCGTACATGAAGTTTAAGAAGAAAAATGCATACATGCCAAGGACTCGGAGCTGGCGCGCGGACAGTAGTTCAATATGAACTAGCTAATTAGTGAATCCCATTCTTGTTGTACTCTTCTTTGTCTCAAAACACTCTTATATCTGTTCTAGTCCAACTATTTTTTTCTTTTGTATTTTTTTCTGGCCCTCTTCACTTAACTGTTTCATAATTTACTCACTAGGATTTGTTGAAAGTTAGGGTGTGTGTATTGTATTTTACTTTATTTTCACGTTAAAATTTATATTTCCCCCTAGTCTTATTTCACACTTTTGTTGAATGCCTCTTCACATTTTTCTCAATCAGCTATTTTAATATTTGTCTATAGTACTTATTTTCTGTAATCGCCAAGCTATTGAACATTCTTGGCTAAACAGTTCCCTAGTTGTATTTTCTCTGCAAGTATCGCATGTTTTCTTGCTAAAACACCAATATATTTGTCTCCTCTACAGTAAAACACTGTTAAGAAATTTTTTAAAGGAAGTCAAAATTTTTTTAACTTACTAACCAAGAAAACTTAAAAGGGTCAAATTACCATTGTTCTCATAGACATGTAAAAGTTATTCAAACTTATTATGGAGGAAAACTGAAGTGGAAATTTCTTAAGAGGTTTTTACATATTTTTACTTTCAAGTTATACTTGTCTTTGTGAGGGATTCATTTGATTATTTGATATTATTGTGGTTCATTGTTTGATTCCAAATCCTCCTGAATAAAATTTTCTTTTTCGTGAAAATTTAAATGCACAAAATATTGGCCACTGCCACGATGAGTATTAATCATTTCGAACTACACAAACACATCTCAGCCATACCGTGTGTTATTGCTATATTTATCATGAACAAGATGGTACAGTATTTTAATTCCCTTTATATTTTTTTCCCAAGTGGACGAAGAATGGTTCCAAAGTATTCATAGGTTCTTTTTTTCACCCGGAAGTTATGTTTGTTGTTAGTCAATTGCAATACTTACCCAGCATTTCCTACTTTATTTGTTCGTTTTCATTTTTCTTATGCAGCTTTCATGCTCTCTGTCGGGTTTGTATGTTAGCAAACTACTATGAATATATTTTGTTCTCTTATTTCTTAGGTCGTCCCTTGTACAGGTTCTTACTTCAACTACACTAGACCCCCGATTTTACGAACCCTGGATTTAACGAAGGTAGCGATTCTACGAATACAATCTCAGGACCCCTCAAAAAATAACAAAATTATATGACAAAAAAAATTGTAAGGAATTACATTAACAATAAATAAAACATACTGTATCTAATTCACGGCATTAAAATATGAATTGTAGAGTTGCAGTCATTACTTGG
>PNEQ01089892.1:0-30429 GCA_003012365.1 Medauroidea extradentata
GGGATCAGGTACAAGTGAGGAGTACTGCCACACATCGGCGGCAGCGATGGCGAACACGATGGTGGGGGGCGTGTCTATGGGATCAGGTACAAGTGAGCAGTACTGCCATACGCCGGCGGCAGCGATGTCCAACACGATGGTGGGGGGCGTGTCTTCGGGATCAGGTACAAGTGAGGAGTACTGCCACACATCGGCGGCAGCGATGCCGAACACGATGGTGGAAGGCGTTGGTCTTGTTCGCCAGAATATTTGGCATAGAGAAGTGAAATATCCGGCAGGACAGCAAACTCAGTCACATACGCCAGCAAAATGGCTTTCCTGGCTAGCTACGTGGCGGTAACACGTACCTCTAATCAGCGTAAAACTGCTGCCAGGCTTATAAGATGAATGCTGTAACTTGCAGGAGCCAAACATACACGGGGCTGGTATCAACAGCCTCGGGCAGCCAATAAGCGGCGAAGTTCGCCCGTCTCAAATGAGCAGACACGTCTTTTCGCGCCTGGGGGCCGCAGTTGGCACAGTGGCTAGAGTACTCGACTCCCACCAAGACGATCCGGGCTCGATTGCCGGCGGTGCCTGTCCCTGAATTTTCGCATGTGAGAATTGTGCCGAACGATGCCGCTTGTCGGTGGGTTTTCTCGGGGATCTTGTTTTCCCCCACTCCCTCATTCTGGCGTTGCTCCATACTCTCATATTATCACCTTTAACCAGTGCTTAACACCTAGATGGTAAATGCTGACTAAAATATATATTCATTTCTCGTATGTATTGTTATTTGGTCTGTGCTATAGATGTGATGGTCGGTGTGTTGTGAGTGTTGCAGGACTTGCAGGGGAACCGGGTGGACAGCGGAAAGCTGCCGGCGCCGAGTAAGGACGACGACTCCTCGCTGGGTAGGATCAACCTGCGTGCCAACCTGCTCAAAGGCAACATCATCCTCGGCAACTACGGGGTGAGTGGTTCTCTCACACTCCCTCTCACCTGTCATTTAAAGCGTTTTAGAAAGCTCACGAGGGTAGGGTGGGTAAGCGAAAATGCCTATTTAACGTGTTCGAAACGTACCCGAGTAAAGTTTACCCGTCGTCGAATTTTCACCTGTCGGACTCTTGATCAACTCGTCCCTTACGTGCTCGCGAGCACGGTAAGCGGTGGTTAGCAGACGAAACTCACCATTTGGCGTGAAAATAATTTAACCGTACACCTAACGATGACCGTAACTCTGTGTGGGGGGGGGGGGAAAGATAGTACCTTCTAGAATTAGAGGGACCTCTTAAAAGAGAGGACTCGCTTTGGCCAGCAAGTTTTTAACTGGGTTTCTGAAAGAAAACTATTAAAGAGTTACAGACTTTGCTAAACGTAAATAGAGGCGGATATGTAAGGTTATAAGGGATGTCTAGTGAAAATCATCGTGGGCCCTGGCGATATTTCACCAAGACGGTGCTATACATTCCTGAGTAACTGTGTCAAATCAGCTTCGATGCTCCACATTCTTCTTCCAAGAATTCTATCACTGCAGGTGTTCATAGAGCCCCCCCCCCTTCCTTTCTCTCCCGGCATCTAGGCTGAGTAAGGGTAAGGGGAAGGAATACGTCCAGGGATAGACATGCCATTCGTAACGTTCATTGTGTTACTGCATTTTGCCTTGTTCGTATCTCATAGTGATTATTTGGATGACAGTGTTGTGTTAGCAAAATGTCAGTCCGAAGTAAAGCTACGACTTTAGACAAGTTATTAAAACATATTCCAATGACGGTGGCAGCACTCGAGTAGAAGAGAAACCGAGAACCACAGACGTATGTAGTAATTAGTCTTTCAATTAAATACCTTCAATTTTATCAAATTAGGAAATATTAAACTCATATAATACGATGTTTTTACAACAGGTGTTTTCTTCAGAATAAGAATAAACTTTTTTTGTCTAATGGAAATGTTCATTTTGATAAAGTATTTCATGTTTGAAAGGCAACATTTGTGTACAAAAAATTTGACATTCTTTGCAGTGGTAATGTTTTCTGACGATATGATGAAGTGTTTTAAATGATCTTAGTAAGCAATAAAATTTTACTAATGATTTTTCCAACAATGATTAAATGCAAGAAACTGCAGCAGTTAATATTTTCGCAACAAATACAAAATTATTTTTGCTGAACACCCGTTCTCCTGCCAGGAAAATTTTTAAAATGGGTTGAATATGAACCTTGAAATCCTGACACGGAAACTGCTAAAATAGCTTCAGTTTTCGAAAATTGCTAAATGAGCTTCATTTTTCAGCTTAAAATCATGCTAAAAAATTCCTAAAATAGTTTTATTTTTTACTTTGAAATCCTGCCAGGAAAACTAATAAAATAGCTTAATTTTTCACCATGAATTCCTGTCAGGAAAATTATTGCAATAGTTTCATTTTTACCCTGAAATCCTGTCAGTAAAACTGCTAAAATAGCTTAATTTTTCACCTTGAAACCCTTTCAGAAAAAAGGTGAAATGGCTTAATTGTGAGCTTAAAAATCATGCTAGGAAAACTCCTAAAATAGCTTAGTTTTGTACTTTGAAATCATGCCAAGAAAACAGATAAAATAACTCAATTTTGTTTTTTGAAATCCTACCAGGAAAACTGCTAAAATAGCTTAATTTTGCACACCGAAATCCAAAATTTTCCAGGGCGGTGCCCATGGACTCCCCCGCTCCCCATTTAATTGGATGATGGGCGAATTTCGGCTCCCGTCCTCTCCGAAAAAAGTAATGGGGATCTATGCCGTGGCACATAACCAAAACCACAATGAACAGAAACAGAATGCACTGTGTTGAAAATATCAGAGAAACAAGCACGACACAAATATTATATGGAAATAATATAAATAAAATAACATGTAAAATAATGTATTGTGGACGTATAATTTAGCAAATTATTGAACAGATATAACAAATGCATGCTTGTTTTGTATTTCCGCCATCTTAAAACTTTGAACAGCAACTCTGCTCCAGCTCGTGAGCTTCTGATAAAGCCTTTCATTGCAATTGCAACACATACACTTCGCGTCCTGTAACTTCCTGCCTGCATTACTGTCAGTCCTGTGGCTCTCATATTCATATTCTGTATTCCATTTGCTGCTGAGATAACTGGTTTATAATGTGCCAAACGGAACACTAACAGAATGTCGTAAGTACTCGTCGAACCCAGTAGTTGAACTAAAGTGGACCCTAATCAATGAGGTTGTCATTTGGAATTATAGATGCTGCACTTAAATGTGCTAAAAGTATGAATTATCTTCCAAAAAAATGCTTGCATTAGTTGTCTCTGAGTTCGTAATAAACTTGCTTATACAAATCACTCTTGTTAACAAACTATCAAACACAAAGTTAAAAAATATATATTATGCTGGGAAAAGGTGCCATCTCACTATTTATAAGTTACAGGTCAACAGGCGAAGCAAATGAACGGAACTGTTTTGTCAGTTATCACACCTGATTTCAGCACCAAACGAAAAGAAGCCATTTTAGTGTTGTGTTAACTGCGACTGGATTTTTGTACGTGTGTTGATTTTCCCCTTTATAATTTCTTTCATTATTCCCATCTTGTATGGTCTTTTTTTTTTTTTTTTTTTTTTTTTTTTTTTTTTTTTTTTTTTTTTTTTTTTTTTTTTTTTTTTTTTTTTTTTTTTTTTTTTTTTTTTTTTTTTTTTTTTTTTTTTTTTTTTTAAGTTATGGATATTTATTCTCATACGAAATAATACTTTTCTGATTAGCGTTTTACGTATCTTTTTTAAATTACTGTTGTGGAATTGGTCCTGCGTAGCGTTGTAATATATTTCCCTTTTTTAATTTTTCTGTTTGTTATTGCGTTATTTTTTCTTAGTTGGTCTCTCTATGACAGTTTATGATTTATCTCTCTGTGTATGTTTTTTTCTTTTAATATTTTCTATATACTTTGATCTGGAAACTAAAATTTACCTGATTATTGGTTGTATTTTGAAAATATCTTTGTTTTCTTTGTTATCTGTTTTTTCTACAATTATTGAAGTCGTTTTCAAATCGTACAAAAATCGTACACAATTGCTTTTTAACATAAAAAAAGAAAGCATCTAAGGAAGCTGTGGTGTTGATAGTACCGCCTCAGTGGTCGTGCGCAACTTGCCCGATGTAGACAAGACACGGGTTCTATTTCTACCACATTCCAGTCCAGTCTCTCACATGTGGATAACATGGCGGATGTTGCCGGAAAGTAGTGATTTGTAACCTGATGATCTTCTTTTTTTACATATTTGAAACATAGATTGAAGCAAATTCACGTGTCGCGAATAACGAGGTTAATTTTTGTAAAGGTACTTGTATCGGGTTACGCCTACTCATACTTCGAATCTAATATTATTTTAATGGTTATTTATGCTAAAATAAATCGGATTAATGAAACTAATGACTAGAAATCTGGAAATTTCGCGAATTCATTTGAGTGAACGTTACATTTCAAACTCCTGTACACTGTAATATATTTGATGTCACATTATTAAATGTGGTCCTATGTTGGGTGGCCAGTCTGTGATATACTATTATTATGTAATATTTGCTGAGGGTTGGGGTTTGATGTTTGCCCGAAATGGGTGGTAATAGCAATAAGACTCGACAAAAGAACGTCTGGGTCGGCCGACTAGCTTCATACAACTTCTACGTGAACACTCCAAATAGAAATACGTACAACTTTAAATTTAAATAATAACTCACAGACGTAGAAAATGACAGAAAATTTCATATCACAATTCTCTCAGGGAAGGATCAATGGATACGGGACAAGTTTTGCAATGTTAATCTATTGAATTTGCACGGTGCGTAGTGACATTTTTTTAAACAAGAAAATAGCTAGAAGAAAGTACAATGCAACCAACGCAATTATCTTTGAGCAGTACAGAAATGGGAAACAACTGCGAAAACCAATGGTAGGAAATGCAAATAGAATACCAAACAATACAGCTACTGAAGCCTTCTGCCCACTAACTACCGTAGACATTACGCTACAGTTTCAGATTTCAGCACAGTCCAATCAAGCGTTAGTACGCTGTTAACGTAAGTATTTCCGTGGCACTAAAACGGCGCTGGCTGACCCTGCCTCAGTAACTAAACTGGCAACGATACCAATATTTCTTCTTGTAGGCCTCCGACGTGGACCACAACCTCCATGACTGTGAGCCAGATCTCGTCCCACGGTCCTCCCTCTGTGGCAGTAATAGCCGGCGTCCCTGGGCAGCGTCACGGCCTCGAGCGACGCCAAGGAACACGTACATCTCCTCCGGCGACCCACAAAGAACTCTCCCCTACATAGCTAGCTACACTTTCTTACATATTCAGACTTCCCGCTCCTCTATGGCACAAGGAATACACTTCTTATACCACAGGATGTTACACATATCCTTCCCTACACTTAAAATCTACACATAAAATATCATACGTAAATACACATTAATTCAACTCATACAACTAGCAAATAAACAATAAATACATGGTTTTAAGGCATTAAGGTCTGCAGTATAGAAATGCCAAATGTATTTATTACAACACGTTAATCATTTTCAGGTTTGACTCACTTTTACTGAAAGCCTTCCTTGAAAACCCTGAACCAACAGCAGACCTGCATGAAAACAATCACGGACTCCCGCTCAGCCGTGTTACGTGTGCATGAACACTCACTGCAGCACTGCAGCTGAAGACGCGAGTGTACACGGGACTGTGGAGCCGGATGATCACTGAACCGCAACATTTTCGTGTCTCTACTAATGGCAGTCAGATAGATCCTATTGTACTTAGTGAAGTTCTTACTGATACTATACAAGCAGCTGGGATGGAAGGAAATGAGAAGCTACTCTCAATATAGTTAGAAATTATTGTCAGTTATTAAATACTAAACCGTAACACAATGAACGATGCTCGTCCTGCTTGATATTTGTAGCAATTGTTCTTAAACTTAAACAATTGTTCCCCATGCAAATGACGACTTTCACAGATACTAGACTTATTGAATTGGTCACTGGCTTATTGGATGAAACTATTAATATTACTATATTATATAACGAGCCAACTGTGCCTGTTTCAGTTAATGAATGATATATGACGCCACGAGCGTACGACTGGGGTTTCTGCATGCCGCTTTTTATTGACCCAGGAATTCCACCTCGGCAATCTGTTAACTGTGCGCCAATACATTTTGTACTTTTACGAGCTAAAGATTTTGTAAATACCTTTACCTGTATGAAATTACAATCATAATGATTTCGAGTAATACTGTAGAACGATGGCATTCCAGCGCTATGTCTTGCCAGAAAACTAGACGAGACCATAAAACAATCAAGTGAAACTAGCCAAGATAAGCTATAATCAGACAATATCGCCTGATTTTATTAGCACTACATATGCAGTCTATTACTACAAACGAGTTTTTCAAAATATTCCTCAAAATTTCAAAATTCCCCTTCATATTGCACCACAGTTTCAAACAAATTACAACTACGTCAAAAATAAAATAATAGGTTTAAAAGACTACTATAGCTATGTTCGCTACCTATAATTGTTTGACATAACACAATATATGCCCTAGCGCCCTTAAGATTGAACTAAATACATTTATTTAGGAACTTGGTTGTCAAAAAATTTTAATAATTACAGACGATTGTTGTAAAATTAACATTTGTTTAAGATACATAGTGATCGTTGACGAATATATATAAAAGTGTTGCTCTTGCGTCGAAGATGTAGGCTGTTAAAAATTTTAAATTAGTGGGTGGATTTACAATTGTCACACATAGGACATTGTTCACGTTGTGGTTATGTTCCAGACAGCAAGCAGCAACTGTGATATAACGATAGCGTTACACAATGGACTCTATGGAATCATGGTTCACTTGCAAAGACTTACGTAAGCTCCGATAATAGACGTACCACGTCTGGAGCGCCGGATGTCTACCAAGATGATCTGATCATGCATTTCGTAGCGCTACGCCCTTCAAGGGAATCAGAGAGCGAATGTCTTACTTGTCAGATGTGTAATATCTAGTTCGGCAGTAAGAACAACGAGAAGTTCGAGTAGCTTTCGAACTCGCAGTCTGAATAGTAAACATTAATAAATTTGTCTATGTATTTTAATATATTGTGTAAGTAGATCAAATTTCACCAGTAAAGTATGAATACGAAGTACTAAATAATTTTCACATGGATTTCAGGAGTGGATATATTTAGCTGGAAATTGAGTATAAATGATTTATTCTTGATTCCTATCGAGATAACTAAATATTAATGTACTGGTAGTAGACACGAAAACTGGCCGAGTTTAGTACATTGATGTTCGGTACAAGAGAGTTTCATTTTAAGAATAGTTGGGTCGTTTACTGAAACGCATATAACTGTGGAATTGTGAGCTATCATATAACCTACCAAAATACGCATTGAAACTATTAATATAAGTTGTAAAAATTTTCTGCTGATCTAAACATAGGAATACAAAGTACGTGTACTTCCTAATTAATTCAGAAAATGCAAATATCACAAATTTTGCAAAAATTAAAAAAAAAAAAAATTTGAAGGTCATAATAGTTTGATACCTGTATCACGATTAATGCGGAAAGATATGGTTTTCTGAAATGCTGTCCTAGAACCGGGATTGTAATGAGCGAAATTTGAGTATCATATAAAGTCACGATGTTATTTAAAAACAATTATGTTTTGAATTAAATCGTTAATTTGTTTAGGTATATTGTTATTTAGTAAATGTACATGCGTATGATAAAAGCGTTAAATTAAAATAGCGCATGACTGAAAAATGAAATAAGCCGTAAAGATTGTGTACCAATACATGATTAGTTTTCAGTTTAGGTATATTGTGTTTTACCACAATTTTAAATAATTTTTAATGCCCCTACCATAATTTCATGTAAACATTAGTTACAGATCTGTGAGATAGCATTTATGAGTGTTTTGATGTTTAGTTTCCAGCTAAACAAATTTAAATTCTGAAGATAGGCTTTTAAAAATAAAAAAAATTATCGTGAATCCTATCATAAAACTGAAGGGTAATGTAGACCAAAATCAAAAAATTGTACTACTCATATCCATATGGTAAGATAACTGTGCTTTATGTTTCAATTCATAAATTAGTATCAACACAAAAAGTGAGGCAGGCATTACACTACATTCTGTCTGGAGCATAGTTTGTCAATGAAAGGAATTATTTATATTGTAAACTAAAAAAAAAAAACACATATAGTGTATTCTAAGAAATGAAAGAGATTCACCAGCACTTTACACGATATTTTTTTCTTAGCAGACATATGGTTTCTATTACTTATTTTGAAATCCTCGTACCACCCTACATGGTATGCGCATTCCGGTAAAAATATTTGGTGTTCGATGAAGTCTTAGGTATAAATATAATTTTCACACTTTATTGATACTGAGTCTTTAATTTCATTAAACCACGGTATTATTTTAACTATTCATAGGTTTTCGACATACATTTTGTTGATTGCAAAGTTCATAGAGTGTGCAAAGTAGCAAAAACTACATGTACTGTCTTGACCTATTAAAAGCATGAAAGTTTTTTGTATTTGGAAAACCATACCAGAGAAAGTATTCTTGCATTTACACAGAACTTGACTGTTTCGCATGGTTAGTTACAGAAGTAAAGAACTTTCACCAAATTCGTAACGTTTTTAACATTCGTTTTAAGGACTTCAGTATCTTCTAGTATACTCTTGTTGCTATGCTATAGCAAAGAAAGAAATATGTAAGCAGAGAATCACAGAGCCTTGATCTACATTTACAAGTACTGGCAGCCAAAATGTGTCCGTACCTCCATAAATAAAGTGGCACAGACGTTAAACAATATAACCAAATTAATATTAACTAAAAGTTTTTCACGAGTAATTCCTTTCACATAATGCAACCTGGTTTTCGTTCAGTAAGAATAGGAATTTTTATATGCAGTACTGTGCATTAAATAAAATTTATCAAAGAGATCACTAGCAATATGGATGAAAACGAACACGCGAAAATAAAATAATCAAATAATGTTTTACATAATCGATTATGTATAATATTTGGAATTTGACTCTCAGGATACTGATAGTAATTTAATTTTGCGATTGCAAAGGAATGACTGCACTTGACCGAGGAAGTCTTTTGTAGAAGGCCGGAGTCTTGAATTTGATAACGTTGCATCGGGGGCCTGCTGCCGGTCGCTCATTGGCTGCTTCAGAAGATTAAATATTTTTTTCTTCAAATGTTGCCAAAAATAGACCGAGTGAAACTTTGGACTTCTTAGCCTGTCTATTCCTCTCTTTCCATGCCATAACCTCTTCATTCTTTCACTTATTTTCTTTCCTTCTTCCACGGAAGTATAATGTATGGACCTCATTTTTAGTGGTTTCTCACCGAATGATTTTATGCTGTTGACTAAGCTTCTTAGTTCTTCTCTGTTTTGATTCGTCTTTATTGTTGTAACACCGGTTTCTTGCGCATTTATTTTGATTCGCTATTTTAATGTTACCATATTCCGAATAACATTGTGTGAATAAGTCGGTAGCCGTGCCATGTACAATTACATAAACCTGAGCTGGCGTCTATGGTCACACTCGAAGCAGAGAGTGGCACTTGTGTGATGGGAGAGATGTCAGGTGAAGTGAAACTAGTGTCTATGTCGTCTTGCTCGCTCACATGGTTTCTCGTGTGCGAAGCTGGTGTATACGGAAGCAGGCAAGGGGAGTGTCAGTTCCCACAGCTGTCTGTGAAGTTCTCATCTCACTGTACGGCTCGATACCATTTCACCCAGACCGCTACTGAAATGAGTCGTGTCACGTTCGGCTGGTTAAAATTTTTTGTTCACCTACACGGAAAAAATTATTTTGTTGCAACTACAAAATAATTTGTTGGTACTGACCCTGCCAAGTATATGTTGTGCTCACAACAAAATCATTTTGTTGTGTTTACTAAAATGTTGTGGACATGGCAAAATAATATTGCGTTTACGAAAAAAATCATTTGACGGAGACCATTTCCTACACAATTTTTTTAAGTGTGCGGAAAAGTCTTCATGTGTATTAAAGCTACGAGTTTCTATTGCCACTGATTTTTCACATATTATTCTCCAAATCCTGAAAGGAAACATTAAACGTAAAACGGTTACATAGAAGTGTTAAAAATTGATTTCACTACGTAGCGTATTTCAAAGAATGAAATTATATAATTTTTGCTATTCATCAGCTGCAATACAGTTATTTAAATCGATAACTAGCCAAAATTATATAAGTATTTGCATAGAAAAAATTAGCCTGCGTGGCAAAACCATTTTCGACACTTATATTTAACGGTTTTTCAATATATTCTCCCTTTTAGGAGTTAAAAAATTATATTCAGAAAACAGTAACAATTGCAACCTTTTCATGTGCGGTGAGGTCTAAATTGCTTTAATCATTGCTTGTGTAATTAACTTGACAGTTATGAGTACCATAAATCAGAGAGGAAGAAATATTGTCTGCACTATAAAATAACTTATTTTTCTCATTTCGTTTTATTTTATCGCTCTATGTGTGTTAAATAGTTCATAGTTTTCATGCAATGATGTGCCAAAGTCAAAAATGTTAATGTCACAGAGAAACAAAAACCAACTGAAGTGCTGTAATTAAACAATTTCCACTGAAAACGCAAGTCATGAATTACTTCAAGACATGTATGACCAAAATTAAATTTACCATTTCCATGCAGTTTAACCTTTCTCAATTACCTATTACAGGTACTAATTTAAAGTAAATTTCTCCAGTTTCAGTAAATATTGATGTTTACATATCTTAATATGTAATTATATTTGTATAAAAACAACCGTATGCAAGTAACCAGTAATGTATACAAAAACACTATATGCTACGAATGTAACATAATTAAGATTTAGGGACAAACTCCGTGATAGCTACTGTTTTGCATAGAAGCTCAGCGTTTCAGTTTATCTTACTCAGAAGAAATTATACTGTAAACTTCTTTTCCCGTAAAAACATCAGACACGACTACATCCAAATAAAATACAACTGAAAAATTATTGTGGGAAATACTTGAAAACAGTGTCAAAATACGAATTTTTTTCATTTTTTCCCCGTCATTACTAAGCGACGCTCGCAACATTTAAATATTGTTTGATTAAAAATAGCTATTAATTAAAGATATCGTTGTAATGGTCGAGCTATTGAAATGCATTGCTCAACTACAAAGTGTCGTATTCCCGCCTATGTAACAATTTAATTGCACATATGATCAAATTTACTTTTCACTGAATTTTTTAAAACACTAACGTGACATATAGCAGTATTACTCGTCTGCAATACAGTAGTAGACGGAACGCTTGGCTCCTTGGTCAGAGTTTCTCGCCGGGGGGCTAAAGGTCCCTGGTTCGATTCCAACCCGAAGAGGTGGAAAGTCAATGTAACTTCCCCGGGTTGAGGACTCGGTGTTGTGTTTGTTCCTTCACCCACGTCCTTGAGGAAGAGAGTGGTGAACTACCGCAGGTGTTCTCCATAGAGCCATCTACTTCCACAATATTACATGTGTGTAACGTAGCAAAAAAGCACGATAGGAGACAGTTACGACTACCCAGATATGAAACGTTCGTATGTTTAAAACTTTTTAATAAGAGGTGAGTGAATTGAGTGAATAATCAAATACTGACAGTTCAGGAGGGATAACTGTAGGACTTTCACGAGGAAAAAATTCATACTTTTATATTTTCACGACGTAGTGTTCGTTTTATAGTCGTTACTATTGACTTCGTTTTCCACGTGTAAAAATTTTTTAGCTACCATGTTTTCCCCACAGCAGCATGTCAAAGTCAGAATTTGCAAGTTACGGAACATAGTAATAACAAAAACCAAGTGACATACTTGAATGAAATATTTTACACTGAAATTATGAATTTTAGGCATTACGCTGAAAGATTTAAAAACTCAAAATAAAAATCCTGTGTGCTTTTTTTTAAAAAATCTGAAAATGACGATTATTTACTTTATTTACGGCACGGTGACCAATGTAGTATTATTGGTGGAAAGTCTGAAGCAAATGTCAGTTGCACGTTTTTATCTTAGTTTCACATTCATCCGGTTAGTACATTTTAAAGAACGGCAGTCTGAAATGGCCGTTTTTATATGTGCTGGAGGACTCATAAACAGTGTTTTTAATGAGCATGGTGTATTAACCATGACATTCCGTCCATGTCTAGAGTTTTTTCTTTTCGTATATTGGCACAATGGACACGTGTGGAATAGTTTCGTAAAACAAACGTATTTGCGTACATACTGCAACGCATTTGAAGTACGATGGGGCCGTGGTGGTCGAGGGGTCAGACCTCTCGCCTCCCACCTAGACGATCCGGGTTCGATCCCCGGCGGGGAAAGCCCCCGGATTTTCGCCGGACGATCGGCGGGTTTTCTCGGGGATCTCCCTTTTCCCCACCCATTCTTGCGTGCGCTGCTTCATACGTACTTCATGTCACCCCTCCTCAGCGCTAAATATATCGATAAAGCGCTGACCAATCATATGAAGTGCGTGGTAAACGGCGCCCTCATGTCATTTTTGTATGTCATATGACTTTCTATATGAGTACAAATAAGCGTGAGAATAGTCACAGCTTCTAAGAAGGTATGGAACATTACAATGTCTGATTTGATAGACTCCAGTTTGAAGGCCTATACAGAACATGTTAACCGTTCTAAAAAAATAAAGCATGGCCACTATTTTTCTTCTACACAGTATTTTTATCCTCGAAGAAAATATATTAGTCAAGAAATACTACGAGTTCAATTTCTGCAACTATACTGCCATTACAGCTCATTTTACTTTAATTATGATAAATAAATACTGTATATGCTTTTTTTACGCTATTTTTGAAATGGAAGCGGATGAGCGAATTAAGTTGAACGTTTTCCTTATCTTTGTTCTTCTTATAACCCTATGGTAATTTAATTCAGCTAATTATGCAATTTTGATTTCTTACTGTTCGTGAGAAAACAACTTTCAAACTCCTTTAACAATAAGTAAAAATTGACGTTAGTAGTGAGGTGAGAAATATAAGCATACTGTAGATAATTTCAGCGAAGATAATCGAACACAAATTATTCGCGTGTGAGAAAATTAAATTGTTTGAAAGAAAAATACTTAATGAAAAACTGCTTCGACGATACAAAAAATGACAGGTAGGCCTATATAAGTGTTTGTATTCTAATAAGCGGTTGGAATGAATCTTTCCTTTGTCGTTTATTTAAATGTTTAATCTCAAACTGTTACATGTAATTTTTACATTATAAAACAAAAAGTTTCATAACTATTTTAACAATTTTTTTTCGGGATATATATTTATACAACATCTCATGAACCTTTACTGTTAATGACATTTAATTATCCTTTTCAAACATGTTTTATATAGTTTTATAAAAACATTGATGTTACATCTGTATTCCAATTATATTAAATTATTTGTTGCCAGACGCACTCACAGCAACACGGCTGGTCTACTGAACATAATTATTACTCGAAAAATGGGTTCGCAGACTTTTTTATTCGGAAATTCCCATCTAAAAATTTTTCTACCTGAAAATCAGATGCAGTATATTGAAACTCAATTATATTTGAATTTTCTCTTCATTTTTGTCAGTTATTTCGTATTTCAGCGAAAAACAGTGTATGAAACAACCTACAGAAAACAAACTTCATACACTGCGCAGTGAAAATTTAGACACAGAAGTTGCCAACGCTAACATAATTAATACTGTGCTAAAAAAATAATTTATCATACAAGTGTTCCTATAAGTGGACCAATTAGAAACCCCTTTTCGTTTGGTAACCGATATCAGAGACTCTATGAACGGAACTCAACTGGTCCGTAGCTTTAACATTGGAATACGAATTCAACTAAATATTAAAGTTGCTGCCAACCTCGTAGCAGTAGTGAGAACAAAAATAGGTACTAAAAATGTAAAAATATATTCGGGAGATGCCCACCTTAAAGCAGAATTGTTTAAATTGCCAGTTAAAATAAAACAATAATTATGTTCAAGTAACCGTAAACTTGAATGCATACTGTTTTTATTACGCGAATTTAAAAAATGTAAGACTACAGACAAGGAGAATTGAGGTTTACGTGCAACAACTCATCTTGCTATATAAAAACTAAACGGACATTTTAGCGACACGAATAATCTGGTTGGACAAAAAAGAAACATAGAAACGTACTTGTCATTTTGCCGGACGCCTAGTAACTGTACACTTTGCAACAGTACTGTGGATCCAGACAATTTAATACGGCGGACATTGTTGTTTCCCACCCCCGTCACCTTTTCCAAATTTGTATTTATTTTTTTCCGGGCCTTAATTCAAGACATAGTTTATACTAATTTAACGTTAATATTGCTGTAGTAAACAAAAAACTGAGTATGTTTACCTAAGTAAAAACCTGTACCTTAAAAATAACGAAATTCAAATTAATTATGCCTGATAAATGGGCATCGACATGCACATTCGTATTATCATGTCAGGCCAAGCGGCAGAGCGGAGTGCAGAGTTTCGTCCGACAAAATTATATTAAAAAAACTATTCAACATGCATGGGTCATGTCTGCTTACGAATAGCATTCAAAGAACATTACACGCACGTATACTCTTGTCATGCACTCCATTATTATATAATAAGTATATTCTTTCAACCGAAAATTGCGAAAATTGGTGTTTTAGCGGTCCTTTTTATGCGTGATAATATTTGTTCAAAGTATTTAATAAAGTATATGTGGGCATAGGCGGTTCGCGATAAACTGATCACTCAAAAAAGCCCTCTAAAGTTTTATTTTCAGTTAATTTGTGTCTCTCCGTGCGTAACGGCTAGCGACAGGAAATGTCTAACCTCTATGGACACGGCACTTTATGTTTGGGTATGTAACATAAATTGTGCAGTTGATAGGAACCAATACAGGTGGATCAAAAGAAATTAATTACTTATGCAAAATGCAAGTTGGATTTTGTATCATTATTACTGTATTTAAACAGGAAAATACAAATAACTATTTTGGGTAACTTCGCTGCCAACTATAAAATCAGTAAGGGAACTATAGTGCGTATTGAATTACGAATGCAGCCACGACTTGTGATATTTTTCAAAGGTTAAATATTTAGTGTTCACTTTACCCGAACGACCTATAAAACACGTCTCTGTTTAAAATATAGACGTCTTACAAGGGTAGGGTCATCGCTGAATGTCTCAAAGGCAAGTTGTCAGTGATAATACTGCACGCCAGTTCATTGGCTTGGACAGGCTATGGTGAGGCGTGATGCGCGTACTGAGTCACCCTTATTTACATACTGCAAAGTAACAAGCGCTCTAGCTTTACATTGCAAAATAATTTTAGTTACTTTTTTTGAGCAAGAAGATTATTACACTTTCAATACTAATTAAAATGTCTTATTTAAGGCAATGTTTAATTAAATTAGATTCTATAACCAGATATATTTTCCGTCGTTTCGTAAATAGGGTCGGCCAGTCTTCCACAAGTTTGATATGCCTCCTCTTACACCCCCTCCCTTCCTCGTGGACCGTTATCCAATCCTAGATCCGGCACTGCTTGACCAAAGAATATTCATGAAAGTTAAATAGCCGGTAAGAGTCACACACGCCAGAAAAATGAGTTTGCTGGCCAGTAATATGGCGGTAACGCCTTCCACCAATCAGTGTAAGGCGTCTGCTCTGCTATCTGGCACCCATGCCAATAGGAAACCTGCCGTAACATGCATGAGCCAAACAGGTATCAACAGCGGCGAAGTTCTCCCGTTTCAAATGAGTAGGGGTCGGATAATTTCGCGGATTCAGTGACCAGCTTGCTAGAATCTATTGTCCTATGCATATTCAAGCCCCGTCTATTCGTTAAGTGTCAGTTGTTCCACTGAGTAGCAGCTAGTGGACAAACGGTCGAGGCTTGAGTATGCATAAGATAGTGCATTCTAACAGGCAGGTAATTGAATCCACGAAATTTTCCGGCCCCTACAAATGAGTCATAACGTTGTTTCACGTCTGTGTTGGTATTTTGTCTGTAGCTTGACCCTGCTCCTGGCCCCAATGACTCAGGCGTCTTCAGTGAAGCGACACAGTTGGGCAAGCGATGAGCTCAAGTATTAATAAGCGCACGCAAGAGGCAGGTCCTCGTCGTAACTACTTCCTGATTGCGTCACGGCAGCTCGTTCCCACAGACAGGCCCCCTTCCTGACGGCGCGCGGAAGTGAACTGTAGCAACCTGCAGCCCGCGCTGATTTCTCCAGTCAGCTCGCGGGGGCTGGCAGTCGCTCAGTCAGGACTCTTCCAGTCCCACTCCTAGTCCGTCCGTCTGCCTCATCGCCGAGGTAGACCTCCTGGTTGTCGGCTCCGTGGACGTGCGACACGCGTATAGAATCCTTCGACGTCGCCGCCTGCCTGATCTGGCAACCGCTACAAGGTGTAAGGCCTCGATGAAAAGTAATCTGCTGGACTCGAGGTATGTTTTCCCGGCCACGTCAGAGATAACAGAAGAACACAAATGGAGTCTTAACAGCATGTGCTGAGGTCAAGTTGACGTTGTTTGAACACGTAACAATATGGAGGAATGAAATAAGCTGTTCATGTAAATACATTGAAAAATGAGGTTATGGTTGTACAACTCACAGCCATGTTTGTACGTGATCAAGGGCTCAATTCCTTCGCCCTAGAACATACGTCTCGCTCCATATGCATGTTTCTCTAACATGTGGGCCATGTTAAAAAGGATGCTCAATAACAGGAGGTTAACCAGGTTCTAACCGAACTCATTCAAGCAACAAGTCGGGAGTTCATTTCACCCGGATCGCCTTCTGAACGACTCGAGTTGAAATTTCACTCTACCCGAAATAAGCCTAGTGACTTTTCGTAAACGCCGGCGTCAGTTCCGTCTGCCCGGTGAAGTGAATCTCCCGAGTGACGCGGTGCCACGAGTGGATGCGGACTCCCTTGTGAAGCCGTACCTGAAGAATACAAGACGAAGTAGAGTGACGGGAATGTGCGTGTGATGGTGGTGTGGGAGCGGCGCCTTGCGGGCAGGAGGCGGCACGCGCCCACCTTGCGCTGCCCCCTGTGCGAGGAGGACGTGCCTGGCCGCCTCCACGAGGGGGCGGTGCCGCCCCCGCCCAGCCCGCACCTCTGCCTCCGTCTGAGACTGGATCGCTCCCGCGCCTTCAGCCGCCTGACGCTCGACGGCTCGCCCTTCCAGGTGAGGCTCTGCCGTGGTCCGTGTAGCCCCTGTGGCAAAAACCATTTCCTTCATTATAAAGTGGCTGATATTCCTAGAATAATTATAACGTCGGAAAAATTATGAACGGGTATTATAGTGTGGTTTTCTTTAAGAGCATGAAAATATTTTCTTTGTTAATAGTTTTCGAGGTATTGAAAAAAAACAGCCTAAAATATCACGTAACAATGCGGGATGCACCAAACAAAAAAGCCGCTGTTGGCATACATGTAGGTTTTATAGTTGACTAGCCCCATTAAATTTTATATTATATAACATGTAAACTGCTGTACATGCTCTCACATGACTCTGGGGTTGGCAAACTGCCATACGCATTTCTACGATTGGCCCGTGAATCCCTACTGAAGATGTTCGGTTTCATCTTTTTGTAGTACCTTGTAGACGTGAACTGTTGGCAGTAAAGTGAGGACTTATCAAGACTATTGTGAAGACTGTCAAATACGTTAACTTTATAGCACTGTGAAAGTTGTACACTGCGCTTATACCTATGTATTCACATGTTTATGCTAACAATTAACGGACATAAACTAAGTAACGCTTTGAAAATGTTCACTTTACTGTTCATAAGCTACACTACGACTCTACTCTCTTGGCCTTACAAACCTCAGTCTGTTCTCTCTGCCTCGTCAAGTATGCCTCCTCTACATCCTTCTATATTTAGCATCTTCTTCTCTACCTCCTAGTACCTGAAGATCCTTGACCACCAGGTCTCGCCACCTCAATTTCGGTCTGCCTCGCGGTCTTCTTCCTTCAGGTTTCTTCTATGACACTTCTTTCACTCTTGATCCCTCCTCATTTTTGTAGACGTGACCGGTCCATCTAAGTATTCTTGTGTTGACTTCTGCAATAACATCTATGTTATTATAAATCTCCTTCAACTCCCTGTTCTTTTATCTTTATTATTCTCCTCCCTCACATAAATTGGTCCGTAAAATTTTCGCTGGCTTAATCTTTGTATTTATTTCTGTACTCTTATCTAATCTCCATGTTTCAGCTACTTAACGATAGTAATAAGCAAATTATAGTTTTTTATTTTTATTTTATTTCATCTTGATTAAATGTATTATGACAGTAGTTTGTTGACTGAATAAAAATCTCTGGATGCAGCTTGATTCTCACTTCGATTCTTTGTTTCGCGTTGTTTCTGCTATGTTTACAACCACCAACTACTTCTTTAAGCTCGTGCGTGGTAATCAGTCAGCAGAATTTCCCACATTTTTTCTTATTTCTTTCTGATCTCATGTTTTTTCGTCATTTACGACTAATACAACTTCTCTTTCTTTTTCAGAGTGCTCTTGTTAGTATATGCAGGACATCTAGATTTTCAGCTATTAATTATATGTACGCCATCTACAAATAAAATTATGTGAATAATGTGTGCCTCTGACAAATTCCACGCACTAAAAACATTGTATGCCGTATGGTTTTTGCATATTTACATGACAGAATAAATTTTTTAGATTTTTCAACTCGCCTAGAATAAAAGAATTATTCACAGAAATAAGACTGTTTACAACGAAATATTGCCATGTATTGTGCTTAATTAAAGTTAAAATGTCACTTACGACATAATTTTACATTTTGAAAAATGTATTTTAAAAAATTTATTTGTGTGCGATATTAATTCAACTGTTCTTTGTGTTTATGTTTTGAAAGTAAACTACTAATTTATGAGCCCAGTGAAGCTACTCTTACAGTAAACAATAGTAACGGCGTTTCAAGAATTAAAAGTAATAAGCAAACTCATTGAGTAAGTATTTAAGCTACATCTCTGCAGTCAGCGTAACCCACCAAGCGTTGTAATGTTTTCAAAGTAGCAGTAAAATAAAACTTAATTAGAAGCCATTCTGTAGAGATAGGTGGTAGTGATTTTGCCTCGAAACTCTGAATTCCCTGCGTATCTGATATTTTTTTAAAATTTAAATTGAATATATATTTTATTTATGTCTATGTATTTTATAAAGATAACAGTTTCATTATTTTGCTTCCATGTGCAAATGGGACAAGTACGGACTCCCTCTTACAGATACTTACGTGTCCTCTACGTCTGAGATTATTAAGCCCACTTTATATTCCAAAATTTTGAGTAAGTCGCACATGTGCTCTCTGTTTGTAAAAGTATGATAGTTATTTTTAATTTACATACTTTCAATCCTTGATTAGCAGAAAACTCGAACTACAATTTACCCTTCACAGGTAGCAAATAATTTAAATACAATTTCCATGCATTCACAATGTAATTTGTGTCATTACTACCACAAAAACTGTGTGGCCGTACTTCAAACTTTTATCCTGGTAGTATATCGCAGAATCAGGTGTGTATCAACATATACTTTACGTCACACACCTTATCATGAATAACTAAATTTCCAGGTCTCTCCCTTCCCAATTCACACACACTCATATATAATGTTTTATCAGCGTCCCGACAGAACAGGACTCGTATCATTTACAGGTGTCGTGATTGTTACCCATCTATAAAATATGACAGTAATATTGAACCTGAAATTTATGGATGTTTCCCTTAAAAAATGGCTTTCAGAACGATAGCTTGGGCTGCGATATTTATAAATATCGGTGTATAGTACATAAAACGATTCTGAAGACTAATTGTGCTTCCTCGTCAGAATACTTTATTTACATTAAACCTAGCAACTCTAGTTATTTGTATTAAGTTGACCAATGCCAACGACAAGTTTCGTAGTGATTGCAGGAATTCGTTTAATTTAGTTATTCAAAAAAGTTTCAAATCAATTTAATGGTAATCTGCAGTCACATTTAGCAGTTGAAGTTGTATTGATGTGTGTAAAATAAATTGTAAATAGCAAACAATTTGTACTGCATAGCACCATTATTCTTTTCACATAAGATTTTTTCGTAAGCGAAATTGAACGCAATAGTGTACAATTTGTCCGTGATATTGACGTTTACACTAACGGCAAAAAAGAGACTGTAAATCTGGTGATAATAAAGCTCTATTATTTGTTCCATTTATGTAAATACGTTTACTCTGATAAGAGAGACATGTGTTCGTGTATGCAGTGATATGTATGATAATGGCTATGGATACAATGCATGAACTCCATATTACGTACTTTATAATCTATAAATGTTACTGTTACAAAGTGTAACATTTTATTTGTTACATAAAGATGGTTTATTAGACCTATATATTTATCAGTCATAAATTCCTGTCAGTGATGAAGAAAATTTATATTGATTCTACACTGTAGTAAAAGAAAAAACAGGACTAGGTATCTTTGATTTCAAAGATAATTTAATACCATTATTTACTTGAGAATTATGTGTAGAATAAACCTGATTATTACACATAAGAAAGAAACGTTGATATAAGACATTTGAAGGAGTACCGTAATAAGTAAATGTAACATGTATGAATCTGATTTTCTAATGACGATGAGAAGTTACGTCTTCTTTCGGATGCTTACTACCGGACCATGTCAAAGGACTACTAATAGGACTATTCCGTAGTATTTCTATTTCATTATATCAATCCTCTGATTTAAATTTCAATCACAAACATTTTCAGTAGTAATTGTAAAATTCCGGCTTATAGACTCGGTTTGATCCTCAGGCATAGTTAGGTTTACTATTAACGTTGGTTTGAATTTTTATTTGTGAAATCTAAGCCAATTACTCCGGAACGACCTTCGTAAGAAATGACTAACTGAAACTTCTCTTACCGAAAATTTTCTTCTGTGTAGTTGACTTCGCGAAAATACCTCTAATCGTCTTCTCGGGTAAAGGTCGTTATCGTACATTTCCTCCCCAGGAACGTAGGTAGGTACCCGGGTCTCGAAGTCGGACAACAGGCTGACGACTAAGTCCTCAACTATGACACCATTTCCAGCGATGACGGTTCCCGCTACGATCGTCAACTCGGGTTGAATCTTCCTCCTGGAGCTTAATGTTTGGTCATGGACGACAAAATGTTCTGAAGTTCGTCTTCATTCATTCTTCTTAAGTTTTATAAAAAAATCTCTTCAATAATTCAGTACGGTGAAAAAAAATTGCCTCTTATTCCAAACAACTCGTCTCTTATTTCTGCTAAGACGTCGCTAAAAATATGCCGCGGATGTTAATTCTCTGTTAGCTCTACTGGTCGATCCCATAGCCTGATAATGGTCGTTTTAAATAAGAAATTTATTATAATTAAGTGGAATCTTAAATCCCATGTTACCTTTACCTATAATGTCAACAACGACATATATACGGACAGACCTAGCGTAGGTTATACTCTATGCACTACCGATGTGTGGCCAAAACAAAACAGCTGATTGTGGATTATGACTTATTTCAGGTGTGGACGTGTTAAATGTAAAGGACTTTACCTATGAAAGTCTGATTTCTTGTACTAGTCATAAAACGCAAGTTATTTTTACACATTATATGCCCATTTATTTGATTGTAATGTAAAATCAGACAAGATATATGGTACTACTACACTGTGCGACATTCTTTACTTTGTATTCAGAATAAGTCTGTGGTTAATAATTTTTGTAAATTATTAAAGGAATACAACACTGGGTTAAAATATTTAATGTTTTCGCCATGTTTGAATATTTGACACCTTTGTATTTGCTGCAATAACCTAAATTATGCACTTGTAAATAAATTCAGTGGTTCAGGTATATTGCACTGCCTAAATAGTAGTTTTTGTTGGGATTCCATTAAACCTCTGGACTTTTATCGTCCAGTTATGCTCTGGAAAAGAAAATAGTACTAAGGCTTGGGTAATAACAATCATACTGACCTTTCTGTGAATTTGGCTGTAATATTTTGTCCCACCCAAACTTCACTTTTCTACAACATGAAACTAGTCCGTGAGAGGGTGAATTCAGACGCAACCCACATAGTGTTCAAAGCAAATGTAATACTTTTATATCCAATCCCAGTGAAATACGACAGGCACTTGGTCAAAACCGAACTGGAAACTTAACAATAGTTTAACGATAGGGGTTGTAGGTAACTTAATCTCGAGTTGTTAATTTTTTTTTTCATAATGTTCACAACTGCATTTATACCCCTGCATTGTATTATTACCCACACACACACACACACACACACACACATATATATATATAATGTATATATATAATGTGTATACATATAGTGAAATCAATTTATCCTATTTACCCTGATACAAAATTCTGGCTAAGTTACACCGTGGTAACGAGAGAGATTTCTTTAAGTTGGCTCCGGACCAACATACAGATAATAGGTACCTAGTTAAATTATGGCTCGGTTTCAGTCGCCAAATTGAATTTAATTATTTTACGCCTTTTTAAAATTCTGAGCAGAAAAATGTTAAATCTGCGATTATTCCTCAAATTCTATTTGCTTTACACTACAGTACAGACATGGTGAGAGAGAAATTTTGGTTAGCGCTTAACATCGTGGTCTTTTGCGCGGGCGAGGGGTGACATAAGGTGGGTATGGAGCAGTACAGGAATGAAAGGATGGGTGAAACGGGAGATCCCCGAGAAAACCCGCCGACCAACGGCATCGTACATCACGATTCCCACATTCGAAAATCGGGGTACCCCGCCGGGAATCGAGCCCAGGGATCGCCATGGTGGGAGGCGAATGGTCTGACCATTCGGCCACCGCGGCCCCCACAGACATGGTGATTGAGTTGGTAATGTGTAATTTGGTCGCAATCTGTCAGGAAAATGAAGAATATATAACAATATGCCCATCTGATAGATGCATAATTATATGAGGAATTAAAATGAAGTGAAGTAAGTCACTAATTTGAATACGTGATGGTTACTCTATATTTACTTTATTTGTATGAACAATGTTTCAAAATAAAGTGAGTTAAGTCAGGGCTGCGTTAACGTATTGGAAAATCGTTTTATGAGTTCCTACAAAATCTCTTTATTCTGCAAAACTAAGCAATCATTACCTTCTTCACTTTCATTCTAACCCCCTCATATGTTTCCAGCTCAATCGCCATATTTGTGCCGTATTGTAAGGATAATATAATTTGCAGCTTTGTCGCAAATTTTACCTTTTTTATTTCAGATTTTCAAAAAAGCAAAGTGTAAGCAATAACATAAATGTAAAAAAGCTAAGAAATTTGAGACTGGCATTGTATAAACTCTAAATTGTTCACAAGAACTTAATTTTACATGCATGTTATGATGTAAGAATTTGTGTGCCAACAAAGCCCCTGTTTCTACATATTTCTGCATCCACCGAATACAGTATAAAACTTTTGCAATAATTGCATTATACAAACATTTTATAGTACACTGACAAATAAAAGGCATCCTACCAGCTTGTATACAGTTGACAGCAATATTTGTAACACTGTAAATTAATTGTACAAAACCAGTATAATAATTTTTTTTAAGATTACAAATATGTTTCTTTCCAGACAATAATAAACGGTTTTTGTGTTTTTATAAAATACGAACCGTTTCCATTAAATTAAACTCACCAAGTACCAAGAAACTATCTCCACAAACACAAATACAAATTATATTATATATTTATCACAAAAAAATATGGCAAATTAATTACTAACCACAGCATTACAAAAAACTTATAACTGTCTAAAATAACCTAAAATCCTGGTATTTAAAATGTGAATAAACTATCTGCAAAAGAAGTACAAATATGCGATCTGTTTTTAAAAATTCAAAAAATACACATTCAAAACTTAATTCAATAAATGTTGCGTACATAAATAGCCCATGTGGTTATCTTTGGTATACGCAAGTAGCTATTTCCATAACACAAGTACGAATATACAAACAGAGCTTGATTTTTAACATCAAAAGAAAACTGCAATTTCAAGCAATACATATGATATGAATTATAATCGGTTAAAAAAGTGTACCTGTTGAATGATATTGTTATCCCTTTGACTGCTCTTTTATTACAGCCGTAGACAACACATTTCCTGACCATTTTTACAACACGCTGCAGAAAATACAAATGACATCCATGCGAAAACAGGCCACAATCAGCTGTTTAGGGAGCGAAGTTGTTTTTGCCTCTATTTTTGCGGCACGCTGGGTCCATAGACAAGGGAGAGTATTAACTTATTGTTACAACAATTATGTGAGTTAGTTCTTTACATCTGTGATCTACAAAACTGTATGTTACAAAATATATGTGAGAGGCCGATTTTTTAGTAATTAGAAATCGATGTAAGTTGCCGTCGGTAAATAAATAACTCCATTTTATCTAGGCGCAGAGATGTTTTATTTACCGTGCAGCTTACATCGTCACATCATGTGCAGTAACAGTCATTTGTCCTCAAAAGCGAATGAGCACTTTTGAAACACTAGTTATTTTTTATCTTTACAGATAATTTATAGTTTCCTGCCATTTTTTAAAAATATAAACAACCTTGGATACAATAAATGTATGTACATAGAAACGTACTCAAAAGTTAATGTCTTAAGACACAATAAATAATTTTATTTAATTATAATTCTACACAAGATGCTCTTCAAAAGTAATCACTGTATCGTGAACCATCTACTACTACAGTAAAGGTCAGTATCAAATACAGACTATTATTAACCATTGTAAAAGGTGGCTGAATTCATATAAGTGCTACTACAGTTGTTAAAATTTCTTTATTCTATCGCAACGGAAAGCAAAGTCACTTCTATTTACGATTCCCATCTTCCAAAGAACGTTTCAGGAAAAGCATGTCAAAAATCTTGTAGCCAACGATTTCCCCAATTACTTACTAATTTCAGCACGTAACCATCAATACTACAAAAATCACTCAGCTGCCTAAAAAATTATAATTCGCCATTATACTGGTGCTCATTAAAAACCAAGATGTCGCCACAATCGTGAACTGTCCGTTTATGGTTTGACCTATCCCAAAACCTCCAAAATTCAAACTGCAGCATATAAAGGCCAATAGAAATCATTTTAACAGAGTGATATAATAATTCTAATTTGAAATTACATAAAACAACAGCGGTAGGTAGAAACTATACATAACTTCTTATGTAAAATATTGCCTAACCACGAAGGCGAACGAACCAGCGTTTCAGTCCGTTTCCTTTCGCCTTCGTGGTATGCAGTATTTTGCGCAAACAAGTATAAATGGCCACGGTCTACCGGGGCTGTTGTGCACAACTTGAACTTAACGATAATAGATTACCTTCCTGAACAATTCATTACAAGGATTTCATGTTTCTATTAGCATTGTCTGACAGCCAGAGATAGAGTTTTGTCGAGTATATTATTTTATGAATTAGTTTCACCTCATGTCGCTGTGTTATTTTCGCACACTTGAATGTTATCTAGGATAGAACTGTCCATTACTAGTGTCTATAATATATGTTGTGATCGTGACGGCATCTTGGTGTGTTGGCAGAACCTGACGCAGCTGGACGTGAGCGAGAACAGCATCGAGACTCTGGACCTGAGCGCCCTCACCAAGCTGGAGTCTGTGCAGTGCTCGAGGAACTGTCTGCAGGAGCTGACACTGTGTGGTCGCGCACTCGTCTCTCTCATCGCCGGCAACAACAGTCAGTACAACCATACTGCGTATCTCTCAGTACATTTATGTCGTCACCTGAAAGTAAAGGGTTTGGGACAGTCAACCATATATATCTCTGTGTACGGCGCGCACTGAAAAAAATACTTACTAGTCACTGCAAAATATTTTGTTAATGGACCTTACCAAATTTTTTGTAGTAACCACAAAATATTTTGCAGTTCCCAATAAAGTTTTGCAGTGACTACAAAAAAATTTTGTAACCACTACAAAAAAATTTGGTAAGGTCCATTTTAACAAAATATTTTGCAGTGACTAATAAGCATTTTTTTTCAGTGCGACAACAGTGTAAACGTTGAATTAATCAAATGTATGGTTGTCTGGATGATTTTGTTTCATCAACAAGGGAGGGGGGGGGGGGGTTCGTCCTCTCATATATACTTACATTTCGTTAGAACAACAAAACCAATTTTTTACGTGTTTGTAGATTCTTCAGCTACCAAAATTTTCTTGGCTAGAATACACATCTGTTAAACCATATACAAACTTTCATTTGGTTGAGTGTACCATCCTTTTTGTCTCTTTGAAGGTTTGGGAAACTAATGTTTAAGTGTAGTATAAACAGTGCCAAATACATGTTTTGTTTTTTAAGGGAAACTTGAGTTTGTAATTCAAGTTTCGTAATGAAAGTTAGGTTTCGTGTGCGGTATTAACAGCAAAACTGGAGTTTCAGGACTGACAAGTATACTGCTGTGGTCAGTTACAGAACGGAGATATTTTTAACATAAGCGTTATATACAGAGTGATATCACAATCTTTATTTGTAGACGACATTTTTTGAGACGTACTGAAGAGATATACGATCATTACTCGAGTTTTAACGAAGGTTATGAAAAAAATATTTGAATATTTCAATCAATCAATATTGGTCTTAAAATAATTAATTTTTACTAAGGTTTTTTTTTTTTTGCCTTTACATTATCGTTCATAAACAAAATCAAGTTTGAAATATACCTTGCAAATACTTTGACTCGTGTTATTTGCCGTCATTTCTCGTTGACGAAACGCGTTTCTAAAACTCCAGTATCGCTTTGTGGTGTAAAAACTTTGACGAAAACTTGCTTTCGGAAGTTTAGTTTCTTAAACTATACTTTGAACAACGTACGTACTATCTAGACATGAATGTATGTTCTTTACAATGAACTAAAGCGATGTTGTTCAGTGCTAATTAAGTTTTCAATGATCGTAAAATAAATGATGCAAGGAGAAGATATCCGTGGTCAGGGCATACCACCGCGGACAGTGACCGACTTCTAACTGGGCGTTCATATACATCTGCTGGACCCCGAAGAATGTCATGAAATGACGCACTGTGATTTAGAAGCGATGGAATGCGAAAGGCGGGAGAAAATGGGAGTACTCGGAGAAAATTCGCTATCAACAGCAACGTCCTCCGCGTAACCCACATGTGAAAAATCGAGACCTAATCCCTCCGGGGATAGAGCATAAATCGCCTTGATGGGAGAAGAGTACCCTAATCACTGCGCCAACCGCATTCGCTGAGGGCGATACTGGATGAGTATGGAGCACCGCCGGTGTCAAGGACAGGGGAAACGGGAGATCTCCAAGAAAACCCGCCGATCAACGGCATCGTCCTGCTCGATTTCCGCGGGCGACCTCGCCGAGTATTGAACCCAGGTCGTTCTGATAAGAGGCGAGCTGCTAGCCGTGGTGACAACTACAGCCCTACTCCCTAGAAGATTTAACGAAAACTAAACAGACAGTTTCAGCCATTTTTGGCAGTCAAATAAATTCGCGAAGCTCCTGAAAGTAGCCAAAAAGCACAGGTGACAATCATCTCAATTATCTCGTCGTGTACGCATTTTCGCATGTTCTGTGCCACAGTTATAATATCCTTGCTCGTAGAAATGTTTACCTACTATAAATGTTCTACCCAACAGAAGTGAAAATGTCACCTAGTTTATTTGGGCGCTATTGTATTGTTAATTTCCGAAAACAACAGCAACTACATTTTTGTTTGAAGGACTGTGTTGTGGCCTACTCGTTGCAATTTATAACACTGTGTGACGAATGCTGAAATCGACACAAAAATTTAACCTAAGTATAATTGTCTTTGTAGATATTCAGCCAAGGACTGTTAGAAAATAATCTTCTCTGTGTAATCATGTTACTGAAGTCAATGAGGATATTTTTAAATTGCATGATTAACGCAGCCCAAATCTCTATACATAAAAATGAAAGCTGACTGATCGACTGACTGAATGACATATCAAACTGCAGCCCAAACCACTGGACCTAGAATCGTGAAATTTTTTGTGGGGGTTCCCTTCAGGTCGTAGGCGAGCACTAAGAAGGGATTTTTCGAAATTCGACCTCTAAGGGGGTGAAAAGGGGTGAAATGTGTTTCCGAAGAAACGTCGATAGAGCTCGAACCCGATGGCCAATCATCGTGATTTTTACTTTAATAGGACACTCGTAAAAATGCATATAAGCTAATTTAAGGATTTTTCGAAGTTCTACATTTAAGGGGCTGAAAAGACCTTAAATGTGTTTCCAATCTACTATCGATATCTATCGAACCCTTCGGGATAGAGAGTTGGTATTCACTTCAAAATATTGTTTACGTAAATACCCAAAAAGTTGTTTTAGGTTTTTTTGAAATTCGGTCCCCAGGCAGTAAAAAGGGGCAAAATGTGTTTTTAATGAATCATCTACATCTTTGAAACGCAATTGGCTATCGTCGTGATTTTAACTTTAATAGGTTACTTTTACAAATGTCTATGACAGGACTCAAACACCTTTCGAAATTCTTTATTTAAAGGGGTGAAAATACGTGAAATGTGTTTTCAACTATCCTTCCATATCTATCGAATCAATCGATATATCGAAGTGCTCTTTGCTTCAAATTGGTGCTTTTGTAAATATCTCATGTACCATTAAAAATATATTTTCTGAATTCGGCCCTAAACTGGTTAAAAAAGGGGTAATATGAGTTTTCGACTCACATTAGATATATATCGATCCCATTTTTTTTTATATAGTGACGTGATTTTTATTTAGGTTTGATGCTTACTCAAATACCTAAAAAGTAATTTCAGGAATTTTCGAAATTCGCCACCTAAGGACGTGAAAAGGGGTGAAAAGTGGTGAAAAGCGTTTTCAATTAATCGTCGATATACCTTGAACCAAGCGGGCTAATGTTGTGTTTTTTACGTCCACGAGATACCAATAAAGTATTCTAAAACGTGATTCAAGGATTTTTCGAAATTTACTCTCTTAAGTGGTGAAAAGACCTTGAACGCGTTTTAGATAAATCCTCGATATCTATCGAACCCGTCGATATATACAATTAATTTTTTCTTCAGAATGATGATTACAGAAATTATCGCAAAACGGTATTCAGATTTTTCGAAATTCGATTTCTCAATACTGTGCAGGGGTGATATGTGTTTTTTTAAGTGAATGATCGATTTTGATTCGACTGAACGGGCTAATGTGTGATTTACACTTCAGTTGGATACTTATACAAATGTCTTAGTTGTAAATTTAAAATATTTCGAAATTCGACACCAAAAATTTGTTTTCCATCAACCCATGATATCTATCTAACCAGTAGCGATATTGAGGTGTTGTTCGCGTCAGAGTGATGCTTATGTAAATATTTTATATATTTAAAAAAAATATATATAATTTTTTCTTTATAAGAAACGTGATTATTAAGAATAACACTAAGTTGGTCAATTTTCAAGGCAGACGATCCGAAAAGCAGGAACGAGCAGCGAGAAACAACCTATACAGGAGTTTCACTCTATAGTAACCTATCGAGACGTGGTGTTGTACAACCTCTATGAGCCCAGGACACAGATATTTTATTTTATTTTTTTTTAATAAATTTTATTTTCATGAATTATTTCGACGTTACGTGGCGCAGTTGTTTGTTACTCAGGTCTAAATTACGGAATGTTCTGGGCTCGAATTCCGTTAAAAGCTGCGTGCGAACGTTCAATTCTGACACACAAAAACTACAAGGCAGATCGAATTAGTGCAATTTACATGTAGTCTTTAAAAGGGGTAAAATTGCAGTTCGCTTTCCACTTAGGTTCCTCTACAATATCAGCTGACATATCGTCGGTATACTGCCAAAAGTGGTTAAGTCATAAATGCTATTTCGTTTACAAACAGTATTAAATTGTAGATATTAACAAAAATTTGGTATGTTACTATACTGTGACACAACAGTACGAAACGACGAATAGACTTTAAACTTGGGCAATTGTTCGTAAACAACATATACATATTCCTAGCATTTTTTATAATTTTATCTCATTTTGACTTTGTCTTTTTTTGGCAGTAAACCGACGATATATCATCTCACTAGTCTCAGGTTTGGTGCACCAAATACGTTTCCGCGAAACCTTTACCCTTTGAAACTTTGTAATGTCAATAAAGTTAAAGTGAATATTTCGAATATATATAATTGAGGGCACCGTCACCAATGGTTGTGCACAAAGTAAACAGATGTTTCTCATTCGAATACCTCTTACCTTAGGTGTCTGTAATTACCCCACAACCTCAAATTGGCAGGGCTATAAATAAGGCT
>PNEQ01089892.1:30529-63157 GCA_003012365.1 Medauroidea extradentata
GGACAAACTTAAGACTGCTTTTCGCGTGGACAGCTATAGCTACTTATCCTGCTGCAGAATTAGTTCAACTAGCCGCTTGGACATTCTAACACTTGATGACTGAAGTACCAATCTGGTGTGCAAAGAGGTTTTTAAATTAAAGTAAATATTATCAGTTACGAATAATACTCGCGAGCAAAGCCGCGGGGGACTGCTAGTTAATTATATTTTTGAAAAGTTTAAACGTTTCTTTTCAAAGAAAGGAGAAATTCAAACATATCGGTTTCTTCAATAATGAAAACAGACAGTAAAATTACAAAACTGCATGTCTTGTTGGGCTCACTTGCTGAGGACATTCTTTTTTGTTTTGTTTGTAATGAGATTGAGTGCTTTACTGTAACTGAAAATTCTGTAATCCTACAACTACGTAGAGTATTAACTCACTGCACGAATGAATTCACTTATTTGATAATTCTGCTGTCGTACTTCTAAGAATTTCTTTGCTCGCTTTTATTCGTTAAAGCATTCAGTCGATACAGACTTTCATAAAAGAAATAGGTTATTATGGATTTAGATTCTGAACTGACATTCATTAACTGATAGAAATGTGCTCTCGATCATCAAAACGACTACCGGCGTTTAAAAGTAATTCTATTTGCCCTAGTAGAGTAAAATTTTTACTCGAATAGTTAAACATTAACCCGTGTGAAATGTTCTTACTTTCAAAAAGTTCGTCGAAACTTTGCTAACCTTCTTGAGTAGGTGACAGAGTAAACGCAGCTAACTCTTGCAGGTATGACTTTTCGTAATTCATAATCGTTTTTTTGCTTTCCTTTGTGTTACTGTAATGTACTTTCTTTGATTTCAGAATTGCTGAAACTGACAGTAACCCCTCCTCCTGCAAACCTTAAACATCTCGATGTGTCCTAGTAAGTATTTAGCCGTTATTTTTTTTGTAATACTGTTCGTATAAATATATACATATGTAACTAAGGTTGGGTTTGTTATATAAAACCAATAACGTAATGAAGCAATAACGCTTATCGCAACGTGTAAAAGAAAACATTGACCGTTTATGAATTTTGAAAGATGTATTCGTTGCAACCTATAAAATCAAAATGATATTACTAATTAATTTTATTTATTTTTTAATTTATTGTTTTGATGATATTTTGTAATATTAACGGACGATGCTAGTCACGAAAACATAAATAAAGCTGACGTCCGCACACAAGTATACAATATCGCATAAAGGGTAAGAGGGGGAATAGAGCCTTGTGTCGAAGTTCTGTGAATTTAAAACATTTTTCGGAAAGCATGAACTACTAAAGAGAAGGTGCAAACGCAAATTAAAAAAAAAGCAAGAAAATGAAATCTGAAAAATTTTTACATTGCATTCTTGCATTGCCTGCGTTTTTTTATGGACGTGCACTAATGAGTTGTGTGTGTTAAACCCTTTGAGTGGTTACCTTTGCTTCATTAACCCAGGCTGAAAGTTGACATCAATGATCTATTATAACTTATAAACACCGTCTTGCCCTGACATAGTAGTTTGTCAAAGTTAATGTAGTAAAAGGAAGAATATTGTATATTTCAGTGGCAGCCTGGTTTTTCGACTGTAGACGCGTTTCCGAAATTGGACGGTGTTATGAATATTATGACTATGCACCAATTTTTATTTACTACCAAAACATTCTTTAAGTATTTCGGATTTTAAAATAGTCTAACAAAATGTATTTAATGTCCTAGAGAATCAATATTTATAACCACAGGATATAAGACCAAAATACTTTTATAAGACTGTTTCAAAGCAGAAAATATTTTCTACATAAAAAATAGAACATAGTGTTATTGATGCATAACACAGTCCAAGTACGGTCTGTCATCAGGTAATGTCCACCGTAACTTAGTTATGTAAGCTGGTATTCTGCCTGCCTTCTCTTAACAGCGCTCAAAATATGAACAGTGGAGTAATCAAAACAATTTAGAGCCAAAATGAATTTTCCCGTGAAGGGATATCTATGTACAACATAATGTGTACGATGTCACTTACTACAAATCAGTAAATTATATTATTGTTCGTTGCAGAAATAGTATATTTTAACTGAAATACTGCACTTCACTAATTAGCTACACACAACCATGTTTTTGTACAAACAGCAAATTTTCATAGCCGAGAATTAATATTTACTTTCTTATGTAGCTTATAGCATTAATAATTAAATTTTTCCATTCTTAACATGAATATCAGCTTCTCTTTGCCAACTTTGGTAATGCTAAGCTGCACGTTTATATTTCATGTATCTTAAATGCGAAAGTTAAAGTAATTTATTTATCTACATCTACGTTCCCATACTTTCAATAGTTCCGATATTTCTAATTTTCAGTCGCAGTTTATTTTTAGTTTCCGCATTAAAGTTCATATGCGTTCGCCGTATCGGTTCGTTTTTTGTATTTCACGTTCCAGTTACCTGCTGTAATATTCTATTTTTTCATGTGGATTCGACCGGAAGTTTAAGAGTAATGCGTGAATATTCTTCTCTTGTATGTAATTGACTGAACACTCCTTCCTTAAACGTATACAGAGTGACTCAGAATTATGCTCTAACTATAATTTGTATCTGATTAACAAGTAGTTTGATGTCAAATCATGTTGCTAAATCTAAAAACACTTGAGATACTGTAAATTTAGCGATCATTAGTATAAATATTTACCTAGGATATGATAATCATTATCAACAATGTATAAAATGAAATACGTCTCTTCAGTGGTTCTAAAAACCATTATGGGTGGTTCAGGTTGACAGATGAATCACACGGGTTAGGCTTGTTAATAAAACAACCTTTGACCTAATAAACAGCAAACTTTACTATATTAATAATATGAGTCAAGTGCATTGTCTCCAATCTTGCAACGTAATTAGTTTGTTTTGTCCTTGTACCATTGCTCTGCTTTGTGCCATGTGCTCTTTGAAAGTTGCCCTTATATGTCGACTTGGTTCCTTTATTTATTGTTGGATGATTATTTATGTTTATAAATGTACTATCCAGATTACTTTTACATTTTTAAGACTATTTAAGCAATGAACTTTTCTTAGCATCGTCAGGCGCACATGTCTTTGTAAGTTTTCTTCTGCATAATGAGACAACGAGAAACAACACTTATAACAACAGCGAAGAGAAAGTGTTCATTGAGCTCATTGTGTGAACTCAGCAAATGAGAGTGAAAAAAATGACACTGTTCTCGAATGTATAGTCAGTAATACATAGTTTACTAAACTTTCCCACACCATTCCCACACAAACAATGATGCCTTGCCTTTCATGAAGGCTGCGTTGCCGTATATGTTCGCTGTAACCTGCACATCTCTCACAGTATTTGTTATACTGCATTTCCCATTCCTTATTGAGCCAGTCTCAAAGTCATGAGGCTCCGTGGTTGATCTGGCATGAAGGGGTCTAAGTTAGAACTCGGGAAGTCATTATTATCTGTCTCATCTAGAAGTATTCTTGTGGCTAAAATCAAGAGCTCTTGCCTACATAGTTTTATGTTTTGCAAGTATTCAGCAAAATAAAAAAACTGTCGTGTTTAATATCAGAGGTGCGTTAATTTCACGGATATTTTTCGGCTCACTGTCACTACTGTGACTGGAATATGGCTGTTTCGACACATTTGACAATGTAAGCAACTTACAAATAAGGAAACCATTTGTGGGGCTAACGCTTGCCTTACGTTTGTGCAAGTAAGAGGCAATGGATAACAGATTGTTGCCAGTGAATACACAGAGCTGAGAAATATAGACTGCTGCCAGAAAAATCCACGAAATTTGCGTGCGTTTAATATGAAGTGTTAATTGTCTGTATTTTTGAGTTTTCGAGACATAACATTTGTTGAAATTGTATTATCAAAATTTTCTCTTGGAGAAGATATATGATATATTATTGATAAACTGCTTGACATAAATAATAATGGAATCTTTCGTTAATTTGTCACGCAGAATCATTGCAAGGGAATTATAGGTTACCACATTTACGAAAACTATTTTAATACAGAAGTTATTGCAGAATATCGATTAATAAAATTTAGTATTCAACTTTCCCTCATAAGGGTGCTGCCTACACGACAGCCTTGTTGCGAAAGCAAAAAGATAATAGAGGTATTTGTATGTTAGGTTGTATTTAGCTGCATCGGTTGCATTTACTGATATAACTTTTGGACTAACACCACTGTTTACATTGAGTTGTAGATAATATTGCCACATGAATAGTAATACGGTAAAATAATTAATATTATCCAATAGTTTTTACTGTAGGCACGAACATTTTTGTTTTTTAATAGTTTTATGGTTATTGAAAATAAATAGCACAAAAGATTCTATAACATTACGGTCACACCAAGAGGAACAAAATGTCAGTGGTATCACATATGTAGGTTTTACAGAAAAAGGTCCATGTTTAATATAATGTAAATGTAAATTCCTATCCTTACCCTATCCAGGACTCTGGCACAGAATAAATGCAGGATGTCCCATAATACGTATACCCAATTGTAATACGAATAAAATCTCCAAAGAAATATATGATCTTCACGTTTGTTGTAGACTGTAGCTTTGACCTCAGAGATTAATCTTGAATAGGCGGAATAACGAAGAACATGCTGCTATAGTTGGAACTATACTTTCTACTTGGTTAAACTGTCATACAAGCGCAGTGGGCATACAACAAATTTTGTGCTCGTACTGTACCTTGAACACACGCCATAAGAAAATGCGTGAATAAGTTACGTTACACTGGTAATGTTGCCGACTGGCTATAAGACCTGAACGTCCAAAATCTTCGCATAATGCAGCGAACCCCAAAAGTCACTTCGTGGTCCGTTTCAACAACTTAACATACCCAAATACACGTAACATAGGATGTTAACAGCTGGATTACTCACATATTTAAATAAACTTCAGATTTCCTAAAGAATATTGCCTACTGACATTCCAAAAAGACTGCCGTTTGCTAACTAATTTCTCTTATTGTCAGAATTGCCCAATTTCTACAAGGAACTTACGATGAGCGTTGTATCTCACTTTGACCTCGGTGGTTTTGTCAGTAAACATAATCGCAGCATTTGAGCCACAGAACATTTAGAAATGATCCAGGATATACCTCTCCACGAGCAACGTCTTACAGTGTGGTAGTGTCGCATTTCGTGTGTGACACTTTCTTTTTGAAAATGCAGAAAGGATGGCTGTCACAGTGAATGGTGAACGTTGCCGTGACATGCTAAAACACTTTTAAAGACAACTTTTGACTATGGAAAACAATGAACTGTGGTTTAAGCAAGACAGTGCAACCTGTCATTCCGCTCGACAGACCATGGCAATCGTTCAAGAATGTTTCCAGGTCGAGTCATGCCTCGCAATAGAAACATTAGCGAGCCAACGAGATCGCTGAATCTGACAGCCCCTGATTTTTTTTGGGGGGGGGGGTTCTCAAGGACAGTGTCTACAGGAATAAACCAGAAACACTTGTTGTACTTAATACAATATACGAACTTTCACAAAAAACATTTGAGAAGGTCGTGCCAACATATTGTGCTACGGATACGTCACTGTCAAAACGTGAATGGTGGACATGTGTCATATGTTGTTTTTCACAAACAAACTCTTGATTGAATGTTGTAAATAGCTGTGAACATTTCAGATGTAGCACCATCAGTAAATATTTTACCTGTATTTCGAATGGGTACTCTACTTTTGGGACATTCTGTACTACTACAGACGTGAAATGACGTGGTGTTTCAGTTTATACGAATGAACTTCGTAGCTTATTGGCCACACGAGGCTGTTGATATCAGCCCCGTGTCTGTTTGGCTCCTGCATGTTACGGCAAGCTTCCTATTGGCCTGGCTCCGGGCTAGTTGATTGGCGGAAGGAATTTCCGTCAGCGAAGCCATTTTGTTGACGTTTGTGGCTGAGTTCGCCATCCTACCGGCTACACTTATGAATGCGTAAAGGGGCTTACACAATTAAAAACTTAGAAATGAAGTAGACTTAGGAAGTTAGCAGTAGAGTCACCAAAATTGAGCGTATTCAACATCGAGGTTACTGTCTATTGGAAAGAATTTGAATATTGTATGTTTTTCTGTATTGATTATACCGAAAGCATTTTGTAAAATAATTACGAAGTGATCACTACAAGATATGCAAACGAATATCCGCTAGTACTTACAATTAAAACATGAATTACAGGCAGATTACGTTTATTTTCCTTAAAAATAAATTGTCTTATGTGTACTTTACAGGTTAAAACAAAAGAGCGATGCTCGAATAAATTACTAATTGCATCTTGGGAATACCGACCTTAATTGTGATTGGTTAAAGTTACGGTTTCCGGTGCCGAACATACGCAGTTTGCAGTAACATTTCCATTTTGGATTACTCTTTCATTTAATTCTGGGAAGAAACGTGTGAAATTTGAGATTATAGCGTACGCTCTGTTTATCTTGCGCTGTTCTACAAGCAGGGCATGTGAACTTTTAACGTATATTTATGCCGCAATCAGTCAAACCTGTTATTTTTATTCTTTATTTGTTCGACTGATAGCTGGCTAAATATACATTAAAAGTTCAACTGAGATGCTTATGCTATAGCGAAAGATAAATTTATTTCACGCTATAATCGCAAAAATTACATGTTTATTCTCAGAATGTATAAAAAGTGAAAAATAAAGTAACTTAACTCTCAGGGTGAGACCCCACCTTAAGGAGCCTTCCTAGGCGCGCTTCAAAGGCGTTACAGAGAATTGAGACTATTCTTTATTTGACGAAACTATTTAGGCACAATACATAATGTAAAGAACACACACTTCCAACTATGTCGCTATTATTTCCAAAATTCGGCACGTTTATAAGAAATATTACTTTCGCCCCCTTACAATGGCCAAAAAAGGCTATTCCAGACTGCCGTGTCTGGAAAAAACACCCAGATCCGAAAAACACAGCAATAGGAACTAGCGTTACACTTGGAACTATATTGCCCACCAATAAAATACATTGTCATCGCTTGAAGTCCCATAGTAAAAAGTATACTAGTATAGCACTGCACGCCTGCTGAGTGGCTTCCGCGGAGAGGCGATAATGCATTACATACGCCGGTCAGCGGCAACCTTACCACTCCATCGATTTTCTGCTTCACACACACAAACGCAGCCTACCTACGGGTGCCCTTAAGAGGGCGTAGTAGATAAAGAAGCGCTTAGTTCTACAAATGAGATCTACACTTTTTGAAAGTCAATATAGAAAAACCACAAAACAACCATTATTGACAGTTATATTTTCCAACTTTATTAGCAAATATTAACCCGGAATGATGCAATTGTTAAACGTGATCTCTTGCGCCGCAAATAAAATTAACGAGATTTCGGCATCAGAGATTGTTCTTCAGATGTACGTTACTCGAGAAACATTTGTGCTTATAAAGTTGGCAAAAACCATTGTCTGGGATTGCTGTTTTTTTTTTTTTTTTTTTGAAAATTGGCATCTAGGAACCCACAATTCTAAATTGTTGCTTTTAGCGCTCAATTATGTAGCACGCACTCTTAAGTCTTAAGTTTTTAATTGCATAAATCCCTTAGCTACTATGTGGTTGTGTGGTAGGTAGCGCCTAGCAGTATATAAGTGTTGAGGGTGTACGTGTGCAGCAACGAGCTGGAGAGCCTGCCAGAGTGGACAGCTAGTTGTCCGCGTCTTGTTGCACTCTTCGCCAGTCACAACAAGCTGCGAGCACTGCCAGAGCAACTGTTCAGTAACGAGCTGAGCTGCCTACAGACTGTGCAGCTGAGCTACAACAAACTGGCTCGACTACCGCCTGTAGCTAGGCCTCTCGCACTACACGAGCTCTTCCTGCAGAGTAACAATCTCAACACGCTGCCTGCCAACTTCTTCGCTGCCTCCATCAGGTACATACACTAACTGCCCTTCCTTAAGAGTCCTTGTCACTTATTATGATGAATTTATCTTAATTTATTCCTGATTAAAAATCTGACAAGGTTTAACTGGAAATATTTCAATAAGGACGTAGCTAATTACTTTACCTTTTGTTACGTGCTTTGTATTCAAAAATTAAAGCTTTACTATGAACTAATTAAGCTAATTTAAATTTTAAGGCAAAAATTCTCTCACAACAAAAAATAAACACAAAATAACTCCCAGTATAGATTTCATTCAATAATACGAACCTAACAGTAAAATGCAATGTTTCTATAAAAAAATTACCGGTTATTCGTCACGTCAGTCGTTTATTAAACGAAAACGAATATTATGAACAAAAGACGTGACGCAACCTCATAAGCCCGCTACACACTGTCCATAATTATCTATTCTATTCCTTACTTTATTTAGTTCAGGATCTTCAATAGATGTTTAAAAACAGGTTTTTGTAGCAAAACGTTTGTGTTGTGTACACACTATCACTGTTTGCTAATAAGTTTCGGTACACAAATAACTATATACTTGTGATGTTGGTTATTATCACCGCATTCTGATACTGCTGGTGAGCACTGATTTCACTGATAGTCTGTCAGTGTTCATCAGCAAAAACGGAACCACGTCAGGAAGCAGTAATTATATCGTCATCGTCAGTTATCTGAAAGTTTCAGAACGATTGGCAGCTATGATCATTTAAATATAAGAAAACTCGAGCTTGAATACTTATTTAATTAGTAAACACAGTTTCCTAACCTATTTAAAAGTTTACATTCTAATAAAATGATTATATTTAACAGAATTATCCGATAATATGCTTATGAGAAATATATCAATTTAATTCGAACGTTTTTTTTACGGCTGCTTTGTAAAAACGTTTTCAAGAAATATTTTTATGTAAACTAAATATAGTGTTATGTATAACTATTATTATTTGAATGTTTGCAGAAGTTTATATACAGGATGGACTGATGTTGTGAATCTCGCACCCATGTCTGTTTTCACTTACGTTAAACGATTTTCCGAGCTTCAGTGCAATCAGTAGTTGTGTAGCCTAGCACGAGAAGTCAGCCGTGAACAATTCTCAGAGACCATCAATTCTCGCCAACCGTATCGGAACCATAACTGACATTATTGAAACCACTGACCAGGGAGATCAGTGAGTATAGGAATGCGGTGTGTATTCCATAAAGTATAACTATAGGAGTCCCAAAAACAATTCTACATGCAAGACGCGTGTAACTGCCAATTAACTGAATCTACCTTGAAAAAATTTGGTTTTAAAAAATCCGACAGTAGTAAGTTCAGAAGAATACAAGAATATAGTTTCTATTCTAAGTATATTTGCAATCCTCCTTGAGTACTTCAAATGCACGATGGTTGAAACTGTGCACTGCACATGCGCGTAACCATACACTGCCGTGAAAAAGAGAAGGTTTTTTTTTATCAAATTAAGTACGGAATCCGTCTGGAACCAACGTAATTGCGGTACACACAGTCTCAGTACTACTTGTACTGCATTAGGAAGAAAAATGTATTAACACGTCACTGTATCTATTTTACTGTATGTATTTTACCATAAACGGCTCGTAAACATTTGTCAAAACATTTATCGGCCTGGGTACCAAAAATGTTGCAGGTCTTTAAAGTCGTCTAAATGTTCTAAATACAGATAGGACAAAGTTGAATAAATGTTATTGACAATGAGCGATATGAAACAAAACAACTTTCGGCAGTCTGTCACATTTTACCGTATAGTTTGTACTTATACAGAACATGTGTTTGAATAGCTGCTGTGGTGGTGTGTGAGATGTAGTATGAGATGAACTATGTCGCAGGCTACGGGTATTGAACCTGTCGAACAACAGGCTGTGTGAGCTGCCCTCCGACACGCAGAGCATCATGTCGCACCAGCTGGAGAAGCTGTACCTGACAGCCAACTGTCTGTCAGACACCGCTGTCGAAGTACTTGGTACACTAACCAACCTGCGTACCCTCCACGCCGCCTACAACTGCATCTCCACGCTGCCTGAGAGGTACTAACTACCATCTTGTTCCTTCTTGAGTATTCACCGCTCGCAAAATATTGCCCGCACTGGCATAACACTGTATCAAGGGACATGAAGATTTCGTGGAGAATTATTGCTCCAATCCTTGTTTCAGTGCCTTATGTGCACACCTACAGCTCTGATTCGTGGTCAGTGATTGGATGTTTTAATTCTCGGCGTCTTGAGGTTCTATCCGCAAATCAGAAGCGTGGTGTCACAGGTAACATTGTTCTGATTGGCACAGTCAATTGAGAGACGACCCTGCACAGATTCACACAGCCAATAACCACAAACTGCACATGTGCTCGTGAGGCACTGAAACAAAGTGGTACAAAAATATGTTTGCAGGAACTCCACGACCCAAACATCTGCGTTCGGCATAGCTTGGGTTCCATTCTCGGTCAAGCCATTCTGATTTCGGTTTCCCGAATTCTCTCCAAACAAATACTTTGATTGTTTCTTAAGATTTTTCATGTGTCAGAATCTATTTTCTGTATTTTCATAATACTTTAGATTTTCTTCATATCTTATTTAATTGTGTAAGAAAACAGAAATAACAAAATCAATAAAATACAGTACTTAATTAAGTGATTGTGTTTGAAAAGAGTAATAACAAAATAGCAGTATACCAAATTAATTAAGTTAATTATGAAAATAGATTATTTAAAAATGTTTTGTTATAAAAATTTTAAAACAACGCCTCAAGACAATGTAAGTCTGCCTTTCACAAAAACTATTAAAGGAAAAAGTAACAAAGTAACTACGTTTCATTGAAGTTCATTACGTGGATTGCATGTAGTTTTATTTTTAATTTTATGGTAAAATTGAAAACAAAATAGCGGAACATTCAACCTTGTTTGAGATTATCAAAATGCCAAATTACAATGGAATTTCTACATGGAGTTGCTATGTTTTCAAAATAATACCTGAGCCTATGTAAAAAAAATTGTCTTAATAATTTACTTTTCGTTTTGTATGTCCACATATATTCACAATGATTTCAAAATGTATATTTGTTTTTATTTGGTTTCCGAATTTTATCACTTTTACATTTATGTAAACTCAGGAAACCATGAAAAATCCCTCACAACCCAGAAAAGATATGTTGTACCTTTATTACAACCTGGATAATGCACTTCACACAAAAAATACAATAAATATGTGCATGTCGTATGCCACATTGCTGTGACAAGCCGTGTAAGACAAAGTGTGCTGTTGAAACAGTCCACTGGGTTCAAATACCTAACACTAACTAGCTCTTTATCGCTTATAAGATTCTCTTGTCCATATTTCTGTCACTACTCAAGCTCGCTCTGCACGATGATTCGTTTGATATCATTGCTAGTCGACCAACTCGTTAGCACTATATTTTTACATTATCATAGATTGTGAAGTATATCCAAGTGAAGGTATGTGTGTGTTTACATAAAAGGAAAGTTCTAAACAAATAATTGTTGATATGCGTGTGTGCTGTTTTTGTCTATTCTCCCGTAATTCACGGTGTTCTGTACTGAATATCTCTGTTGATGTTTTCATTGCTGTGTTAGGAAACAAATATGTCAAGCTGGCACGATGCATGCCATTCATTGCGTATGCGCAGTTGGACTATAACACCGAATTAAATCTTCCCATTGTTTGCCGGCCTCTTAAGCACTAGTAATTATTTGCATGAATTTTGCCAATCTTTGATTCATCTAAGTTTACGGTGACAATTTTTTTGTATTATTGTTGTCATCTAAACTGCTAAAATAGCTTCATTTCGCACTTTGAAATCAAAATTTACCTAAATAAAAGCTTACAATTTTTTAATGAGCTTATGAAAATATTTTTTTCTGGCGACTTTATTGAGGTTCGCTTTTTCCCCTTATAATATATATATATTTTTTTAATTGTGATAAATTTAATTTCTACCTTGCAAGTATAAGTAAAACTGTTAATACGGCATACGATTATGAAAATTAACATACACAGATCAGTATTTTATTTTGAATATTTAACTATTTGCAATAAATACCATACACGCTGCATATAGTTCAACAACAATAAAGATATTGGCTGATATGAGTAGAGAAAGAAGCTCACTAATGGAATATCTAATACGATGAGTGTGATTAGCTGGTGGCGAGGACGATAATATAGCTGAGACACTGAAGTTGTGTGTGACTTGGCAGCTGCGTGGCAGTGTGGCAGGACCTGGAGGAGCTGGTTCTCTCTGGCAACAGGCTGCAGCAGCTACCTGAGAATATTGTACACCTGAACCATCTACGTGTGCTCAGGGTACACTCCAACCGCCTCGACACCATACCGTGCTTCGCCAAGATGTCCTCCCTCAAGGTAAATTAATAACCATGCATAAATTACTACTAATGGTGCAATACCTTTATTTGGAGCAGAGTGCCCTTCTTTTACTTTTTTTTAGCTTCGTCAGCTGATACTGTGATCAGTTGTTTGGTACAGCTTCATGTTGTGTTTATACATGCTATGCCACACTATCTTTTCTTTGAGAATAAAAGATACCTTCTCGCTATCCCTCAGTGTCACAAGCAAACCTTGTTTTGAATCAATATTACAATACTGTCAAAAGTTGTGTAGCAACATCTCTAGACAAGGCTGTAAATTTCTGACTTCATTACTCAGCAGTGGATATTGTGCATGTACAATATTCTATATTTTTCCAATTTGAAATTCATTTTACATTAAAACATGAAGAGGATTCCTGGAATAAAAAAATTTCTCTCTGTTCTCCGTACACAGAACTATTTTCGGGAAAGTTATTTGCTCAGTGTGTAATAATACCTGTTACATGCTTATGACAGTTGTGTAGAATGCATAGTACATTTTGTTTTATATGGAGCTACTACCGGTTCTGTAAGGATGCTACAAATAAAAATTTTAGAACTCCGGCACACGTCAGCAGCCATGCTTAACATTGGGGACAACTGATTGTTTACGATCTGACATACTGGTTGGACCATCATTCTTCTTGTCCATATAGATGAACGTAACATCGTGCAGTATGATTAAATTCACGTTTGTCAATAACATGAACATATTAACCAGCAGTTGTTTGTGGAGGTAACATTTTCTCACCATTTTTAGGAGATATTTAATCAATTTTAATTGACCCATTAATGATACTTGATTAAATATCTCCTAAAAATGGTGAGAAAATGTTACCTCCACAAACAACTGCTGGTTAATATGTTCATGTTATTGACAAACGTGAATTTAATCATACTGCACGATGTTACGTTCATCTATATGGACAAGAAGAATGATGGTCCAACCAGTATGTCAGATCGTAAACAATCAGTTGTCCCCAATGTTAAGTATGGCTGCTGACGTGTGCCGGAGTTCTAAAATTTTTATTTGTAGCATCCTTACAGAACCGGTAGTAGACGTTTTCTGCAAGAACAAAAGTTGGTATACACCATCGTCACCCTCAAAGAGTACACAAACTGAGTCAGGTCGATTATGTGCTACCTGTCTACTGTATATGGTTCCTCCATTGCTTTGTGGGCATTCCAGTGTTGCACGGCTCGCTCTTTATTTTAATAAAGCAAAGTTCGCAAGGAAAGCCATTTTCCACAACTGAAACCGTCTAACTCCACATACGTTCTCAAGGACTTCAGCCTATCTTTGGCATCATTGTCAGGATAGGTGTCAGTTATGGTTCTGTGATTGAACCGTACACTCTCCTGTACCACCTAACGAGTTTTAAGTACTGAACACTCTTGAAATAGGTTCCAATGAACATTCATGATCACCCATTATAGGCTGTTCACTATAAACTGAACACTCAGCAAAACTTGTAATTAATTAAAATTATGTTTTATTGGGTCAATAGAGGTTTAATTTTGAGAGTATTAAAATGTTTACACTGGTTTTCAGTTACCTAAAAGTTTTCATTTTAAAAATAGTAACGATGGCCGCAAAACGACTAAAAGAAAACTTTATGCACTGCTCACTTTATCGTGAACGGCCTATAGTATACTTTTCACATGCCGTTCAACATTTCGGCTGAACTTGTGTAATATTGGAAGATCTGCTTGCATGAGTTGTAGCTACAGCAGAAATGTTTAGCACACACCATAAAAAGTCTTGCTTCGTAGATACAATGTTTTCAACAGACTTCATGCTCGTCATTGTAGTAGGAAACTCAGAAAATAGCTCATCGACTTTAATAAGATGACAGAATATAATTCCTCATCCACCTCAGCTGAGCAGCACTTAATAAGAATGTTCCTGAACAAGTGTTCTTAATGTAAATATTATCTACTTATTTCCTTCTTCTTCATCCTCCAGATGAGTGTAATAGATATTATGAAACACTGTACGTTTCCTGAGAAACACTATTTTGGCATTGTGAAGGTTGTCACAAAATATATCAGCATACTTGAAGATTGTGGTGTCTGTACCATTTTTTAACTATTGTCGTAGTTCATTACTATGATAAAGAAACTGCATTTATTCAGCATAACATATGAAGGTTTATTGTTTAACCGAATTAAACACACAGATTCAATGGCATTAAATGAAATTATGTTACAATATCTTGTCATACGTTTCCTGATCATTTACATTTTTGCAGGTTTTGGATCTAGCCCACAACAGGTTAGACAGGATAAACCTGGCAACACTGGTGCCCAAACAGCTGCAGTTCCTAGACCTCTCGTGCAACTCTCGCCTTTACGTGGATCCACGACAGTTTCAAGTATACAGGTAGAATTTGTGACATTATTTGTGGGCGACATATAAGGTCCCTTATTGCATTGCCAAATAAAATTCTGAAAGAAAAATCGGTAACCCCCCCCCCCCACACACACACACCTATATATATATATATATATATATATATATATATATATATATATATATATATATATGTGTGTGTGTGTGTGTTAGTATTTTGTAGGATACATTGATTTGAGTACCATAGTACTTAAAATAACGTTGACAGTGAATTTAAAGGGTTTTAGAGTTTTGTGAATATTTTTTGGTTAGTGTAGTCTGATTACCAAAATGTTACGAAAATTTTAGTTAAAGTGGTGAGATGTATTATACCCAACATACTAATTATTTGCATACCGACTGAGTGGGTGGGTGGGTGAACGAATGAATGGACGTACAGAAGCGAAGCTGGATGGGTTTTGTTTAGAAAATTACTTATAAAATTTAAAATAATGTATTTGAAGTGAATTTTTAACTAATTACTAGCTTCATATTTAAGACACATGACCACAAAAATCACGAATTAGCAGCGGAACTACTGAAAATAATTTCTGGGAATGTCATAACAGCTTATTTAAAAAAAAAATGTTTTAAATACCAATTTATTTGGATTTCATATGAGTTTTATTGGGGTGATCGTTAGCAAAGTTGGTAAGGTAAGAAATAAAATAAGTGTGTCTCGAGCTTCTAAAATTCTTTCAAGTTTTAGGAATACTGAGGGTGTAGAAACATTTCAAAATTCAAACAAAGCAAAATTAATGAAAGTAATTATTGTTGAACTTAATGACAGAATATTAGCTATAGAAATAGATGTTGGTGTATGCATCCATGAAACACTGTTAAGTAGCTACTGGTGTATTTTTTTTTTTAACTTTCTCTCTTCCCAATCGCCATGGTCATTCAACATTTATAAATAAATATTTACAAATGTACAAGAATTCTAGCCTGCCTGTATATATTTTCGCCAGGCATTGCGAACAGTTGTTTCTTCATTGTGGGAGTGCGGCACCAGTATTAATGGTGCGACTTGATTGTGCTCAGATCTCAGAGGCCCATGAGCCTAGTGGACGTGTCGGGACAGAACCGCACCAGTCTGCCGTCCACGCCCTACCACGAGGAGGGTGGCGACCTTGAGCCTCCTTGGAAGATTGGCTTCTCTGAGACTCCAGGCCTCAGAGACAAGTATGTATCTATGTGTTCACTACCTTAGCAGTCAGTGTTATTGTTTGCACTTATGTATCAGTCATATACTCAGTTCAGTTCAGTTTACCTTGAAAAGCCTTGTTTTTAGCGGTGTAGCTAAAGTATATTTTGAAAGGTTTTTATTCCTTTTCGTTTATAGTTAGTCCCGATTATCCAGTGATTTAGCGTTATTTGTGAAATAAAGGATTGTGCAGTCACTTTTGTGTCTTTGTTTCTGTGTGTCAGTGTCTTTTTCTTTATAAATCTTTTGACCCGCACACTAAATTTCGCCCAACGTAGGACGAATATTCAAGAAGTAGAAGGTTGGACAAAAACTTAATTGTATACGGTATAACAACATTTAGATAATTTACAATTTTCAATATAACTGCCTCTGAACAATCGTTGCTTCCATATACAGATAGTTCTGGAAAAAAAATAAAAGTACCTTAGAAAAAGTCAATAAGGATTGAGATTTGTAACTAAAACACTCCACATAATAGTCCACAACATTCTCAGTTATGAAAATCTCGTGCGTTTGAGGTTGTTAAAGTGCTTTCACAACTAATATTAAATATCCTTTTTTAATGTCTGGATCGCTTCCGTATTTTTCCAAATCATAGATGTTAACTTGGACCTAAAACTGCAAGGCATATACTAATATTTAAATTATTTTAATTTGGTAAGTTACGAATATGAAAAATCCCGTCGAAATTTAAGTAATTACAACATCGTAAATATGTCCCATTGACTTATTACACTTTCAGTTTGGTTCCTGAAAAAAAAAATGCAAAAGTGATGTAACAGTTTGAGTCATGTCATTCATAAAATATTCAGATAACAAAATCACTCATTTAATTACACCGAAGAACTTAATAATTATTATTGATGACTGGAACCTTCGATCATATATATAGACAATAATGAAGGAAATGTTATAACTTCGTCTTGGAGATGGTAATATTAATTAAATAACTACCGGTGGTCACAAGCATAGGGGATCGTCGCACACGTATGAGAGCAGTTAACTCGGGTACAATTAGTTTGCACGTCTGAGGTGTAAAAGTGTGGAAGCGTTAAATGCTACCCAAACAGACGCATCATACCTTACCCTAGTCTTATGCGCAAGAAACAGAACTGGTGTGCAGTGTTAATAATGTTCACATCTAAAAAAAACTGCAAAAAATCCGCTTTGAAGATGCCTGGCGGTACTTACCTGAGTATACGCACGTATACAGCTCGCGCCATGTAAGTTGGCAGGTAACGAGCCGGAATGTGTTGCATATAATATTACTACCGTTTTAAATTCGAGTGGCTGATTTACATAGGTCGATTTCTTTCCGGTAGTTACACTAGGTGTTTTTGCAGCGGCCTGCTGCTTGAATTCCTTGAATGTGCCCTTCAATCAGTAGCTGCCACTCGCCATCTAAGCTGGCGCGCAGCGTAATATTCTTAGACCACTGTTGCTAAGCCACACATCGCTCATATGCGTTGAGCAGTTTTCGAAAAAACCTAAGAGTTATTGAACCTTAGTTTTTCCCCCCATGGAAACCGGTAAGGCGATAAGTGGAATGTAACACGTCCGTCAAACACCTCATCGCCTCTTGGCGCGGAGTATTAAACTAACATGCAGTGTTTTCGTTGAAAGTGTTTTTCAACGAGACTTAAGTGATAACCCTGCTACTTTATTTGTGGAACGTATGTGGTTAAGTCCAATACAGGTCTCTATGATTTTTGTTTCACGATTACGGTTGATATTTTCTCGTCTATTGCAACGTTATAAGTAATTTTTAGCACTTTTGAGAAGCTTGGTATTCGTGGTTTTAATTATCGGACGGCATTTTAAAAACCATAAAAAGGGGGGGGGGGCAGTTTGAAATGTGTAATAGATAAACACAGTGGAACAATTTTAATAGTTATAAAAGAAAAAATACTTCACGTACCACGCTACAGCACGGCTCGTGTGCCAGGCCGAGGCTCTGTACGCCACTGGGCGACCTGTACAGACGGTCATCTTCATGAAGCAGTGAGTTGTGGCAGGCCGCGGTATGGTCAGTGTAGAAGACTTGTGGACTGTGCAGGTTGTACGTGACACAGATCCGGCTGCCGGCGTTCTGCAACACGGAGGGCTTGTTCGCCATGTTCGACGGCGGCAACAACAACGAGGTACCAGACGTGCTGGTGAGGGCTGTACCACGCATCTTGCTGGAGGAGCGCACTGTCAAGGAGACTGCCAATGAATACATGAAGTACACCATGCTGTCTGCGCACAGGTGGGCCTCATCCCTCGTACCTAGCCAGCCAAGTGCCAAGTCTTTATACCTATACCACGGAGGCATAGGACACCATGTGACAAAACACAGACATCATAATTTTCAGTAGAAATGTTTAAAGAGAGTCATTTACTGGTGTAATAAGTCACCTAGTCCCCAAGAACTGTTTTTTGAAACAACATGGACTTTGTGCTGTATGCCACTAGATAGTACTTAAAACTGTGGAAACGTTTTTCGGTAAAACGTATATTTTGAAATAAAGTGTAAATAGTGTCTTATGCCTCTGATGTACTATAATGAATGCATGTATGTATGTAACATAAGCTTTCCTGTACTTGTTGGCTGGTCAGTGTTGTGATACGAGCAGACAGACAGTGTGGTGTATGTTGTGTGCAGGGAACTGAAGGAGAAGGGACAGAAGTACGGTGTGTGCGGCACACTCTGCCACATCTCTAGAGCTCGGCCAGGAGCCACAGCGCTGACAGGAGCGGGCTTTGTGCCGGGCGGACAACGCTACGTGCTGCGGGTGGCTAGCGTGGGCGAGGCTCGCGCAGTGTTGCAGCGCAGGGGTGCCACCCTCACTCTCACACGTCCGCCCGACAACTCCTGCACACAGAACGTACGTACATACACGGTAGAGTGCAAGAACATGCATAATCGTTTCTATAGAAATTATTGATTTACGTTTCATAACTGAAGAGCGAGAGGCATTTGATAATGCCTCTCCATGGAAGCTTTGCACTTTACAATTTTTTTGCGAATTTGTGTACGGCTACTTATTTGCTATTTGTAAAAATTCTCTTCAGTTTTGTATTATTATAAATATTTAATAATTACGCTTTATTCGTGCATGTATACGGTATGTTTGCTGAAGGCGCAAGGAGTTACAGCACCTAGTATGCATTTTTTTTTTGCTGTAGTATCCTAATTCACCTATTCCGTAATTAATGTCGTATTGAAGTAACCCTAACTAACTCAAACAAGTCAAAAAAAATTAAATCAAACTGTCACAGGAGAATAGGAAAGGATAGTGTGAGGTCTGTGCAGAACAATGTTTGCTGTAGTACAAGTCATTTTTGTGCATTAAATGTATATCCCTTTAGATCGTTGAGGTGAATAGTTTAGTATTTTGGGCACGAGTTGCGTTGTCCTTTTTTTTTTTTTTTTGTGATGTATGTTCTTTTAGGTTATTTCTAGGTATTTGATGCTGAGTTTTAAGATGGTTGTTTGCTGTGAAATGAGATTTCTGAATATTATTGCGTTTTGATATTTATTGTGTAGTTCTTTATTGACGAATGCGGATTGCCGTTTGACCATGAGAAATTTAACTCTGTGTTTAGTTTCACACAAATTTGCACAGAAGTGCTGAAAATAGGCGAGCCATACTTACAAAAAATTGTGAGGGAATTATAGTTGGTAGCATAGTGAATCTATTTCTAGGAAGTTAAATTAATGCCGTGTCGGCAATGATGTCCAGCTAAAACACAAGAGCTCTTGCTCATTTACTTCATGCAAGTAGACCAACTGCTGTGAACGTCAAACAGGCGGGTTGCGTGTCTGAAAGGATGGACCATCTGGCCAGAGTAACGTAGATTTCACTGGGTTCCTAAATATATGTAACCCTCTTGCAGCCATGCATAGAGAATAGCCTACATACAGGCGTTTCACAGACGCCAAAACAATTGAGCCACCAACGAGATATCTCATTGTTATTTTATTAATGGGAGTTCTGAGCACAGACTACAAATTTACTTGTATGGTTTTAAGTCTCTGTAAAACAAATCAAAATAAATACATTTTCTCAGTTACAAGTATACATAATTTAAGAGCGATTTACCAATAATTGATAAAAAGAACCAAAGTGGAATTGTTTAGGAAGCATGCCAATTTATTACTAACATTTGATTTATCAGTTGTCAAACAGACACGAGACATACAAACATCAGTATGTGCATGTATACAACTGCATATACGTATATTCATATGTATACACATATGTAAACATGTATACATTTACGCACACACATACCAAGTAGTTGCCCTTGGTCTTGTGTAACAAATGTAAAAGGTTGATTAAATTTAAAATAAAAAGTAGTTGCTTAGAAGCTGTTAGTCATTGAAAACTATTCCTTCAGGGATCTGCACTAATGTTAGTATTCGTGGTGCAGTGTAGTTAAGTGAACACTGTCAAACACTCTGAGGAGGACAATGGTGTGTTGTGCAGAACCTGAACCGCAGTCAGATGAGCTACAACTCGGTGTTCCCGCTAGTGATCCCTGACCCTCACATCACTGAGGTGACCCTCGAGGAGAATGACGAGTTCCTCATCATCGCCAACAAGAGGTAAGTCGTCCTGCTCTAACACCACTCTATACGTATATTACTTGCTAGGATTATCCTCAATGTTGGGTCTTCCTTATCGTGCTGAATTTTAAATTTTTCAGTCACAATTTTTTTAAAATCACTTTACTTCTCTTTACTATACTGTTTTGACATTATACAAATACCTTCTATCTCAGCCACTAATTTTTATATATGCATTACCTGAAAAGTATGCATGATTTATAACATTATGTTCTACTAATTATGCCTTTATTATTGGTCAAATGTTATGGATTGAGGAATGAGTGTATCGGAAATAATGTATTTTACAGTCGAGCATTAATGAAATATATTAAGTAAGTTTTCCTAAACAACTAAAGAAACAAAAAACAACAGTATTCTAACTTGTTTGGGGATGCCCCGGCTCAAATCTGTTGTAATTTTGTTTCAGAGATGTAGTCATTACATACCACTTAATGTGACCTCCTCCCTTCCAACGTGATGTTTCGTTGGCAAAATATTACGCATACATATTTTTTAAATTTTACCTGTTATTATTTTGCAACAACCTTACCCCAGATAGCACGTAAGCTTGCCGCAAGCGTGCAATTTACTTGATTTAGGCTTGTTATTATAAACTCTATTTGGTAAGTTTGAATCAGGCTTGAGTCAAGCCTATTTTTACAGTTATCCTGCCTTGTACAAGGCAAGTTTTCTGCAAACTTGCAGCAACCTTGAATCAAGCTTTCCTCGCAAGCTAACTGCAGGCTTGTGTAGAGACGAGTTAGCTTGATTCAAGCTTGATTCTAACTTATGGTTTGACATGACAAGCTTGCTGCAAGCTTGCAGAATTGTGATGGCAAGCTTGAACCAAGCTTATTTTGCTATCAGGGACATTTTATACATTAAAGTTGAAACTTAAAATTTATTTTCTTTCTAGCTGACAAGTAGTTGTGGAAAGCAAGTGGTTTGGGGCAACGTTGCCAAATGTATCAAATTCTAGTACTCTTTCCGAATAAGTCGGATTTTTGCATGTGTGATACGTGCCGGATGATGCCGCTGGTCGGCGAGAATTCTCGAGGATATCCCGTTTCCCCTGCCCCTTCATTCCGGCGCTGCTCCATACATCATGTCATCACTCACCGGCGCTAAAGACTTAGATGTTAAATGCAGACTAAATTTTCTTCACTCACTAGGTAATTTGAAAAGTTAGTGCACATCATGCTGTGAGTAGATGTTTGATAGTGTGATTGACGAGGCGGCAGTGTATAGAGAAGTGGGGTTTGGTGTGTGGGGCGCAGGTTCTGGGAGGTTGTGAGCACAGAGGAGGCGGTGGAGGAGGTGCGCGAGCAGGCCAACCCCATCTTGGCAGCTAAGAGACTGCAGGACCTGGCTCAGAGCTACGGCAGCGAAGACAATGTGAGCGTACTAGTGGTTCGCTTCCGTGACCTTGGCTCCGAGGTGGAGCAGCTGATGAGGGAGCTGCGCCACACTATCCGCCGCTCACGTCACCAGGCCGAGCGCTGTGGGCTTTGCGAGGAGGTGCGCCCCCAGCAGCTGAGACATGGCTGCCGAGACTGTGACACGGAGCGTTCCTCGCCCAGCGGCCAGAGCGACCGTGCTGCCAGCGACTGTGGCCGCGACAGGTACTGTCCCTCCTCTTCACTAAACCACAGCTCTCTCTACCGTAATGTGGTCGGCTGGGTGGACGTATATTGTGCGTTCCAGGCCTAGAAGTGCGGAGTCGGTAAACGCAACACAGTACGCCTCTAGACGCAAGTCACTGAACTGACGTGCTGTCTTCTCGCTGACAAATCGCCTCTATGAGACACGCAGTGGTCATCCGATCATTTTTTATGCAATAGTAAAGACAAAGATGTATTTTTCATTCTTATATATTTTTATTCTGCGTCAAAATTTCCATGCCATGCACACAAAATTTACTCGATTTCATCATTTTCAGGATCACGAAAATAAACTGTAGAGACAAATAGAGGAGCTGAAATAAGCATGCACACGTGTAACATTCTCTGAGCGCTATTCCTGAGCAGTCTCACTATTATTATCAGAAAAGCAGTAGAAATGAGGGATCATGACATTGACTCCCATTACTTTCCTCTTTAAAACTTTTATCACTCACACGCTAAAATGTACTCAATCATTTCCTGATTCAAGAAAATGTTTAGCAAGATCTGTTTGACAATACAATTTTAGCTTAGTTAACTACCTTTACTAGCATTATATCTTAATAAGTAAAGCATCATTACGCAACATTTAATGAAAAAATTTAAGATTGTAACCACCTTCGCATGCCAATGTTAAATACTTAGTAACAACTACGTTAAAAATACTCGTTATGCTTAACTATATAACGTGCCTAATTTGAGACATTTTCACTATTTACCCTAACCATACAGTTATGGTACACAAAACACCGGTAGTATTTTTTTGTCTGAAAGGTGACACTGTGCTTCTTTTTAAGATGGCCGATTGTATGAACATATTTTACATGTCTGAGGTACAAGAGTGCTGGTGTGCCAACGGCGAACCAGACCTTCGGATTATGCCTTATCCTAACCTCTAGGTGCAAGTAAGTAAACTGTCGTGCAGTCTTGTCCGAATAGACGTGTCTCATTCGACAGTGTGGGAAGTACTCAGCATCCCTCCCGCTGGAAGAAAGTACATGCGTTTCAGCCAGCTGATTGCCCGGCTCGACTGGCCTTTGCACATTGGTTTGCCGCCAACAGCTTGCCTCAATATGAGATATTCAGTAGTGAGCCAATAGTTTTTTGTACTTTAAATGAAAGTGTGTTGCATGTGCCTACAGCATTTTTAAGATTAACAATCAAAATAAAACCATACCGGTTTAGATCGTTGGTAGGCATATTTACTCGGGGATCTCCTATTTTTCCCATCCTTACATTCCAGTGTTGCGCCATACTCACCTTACATCGCCCATCATCATAGTTTCCTCACAGGAAGTTGGACCGGGTACTTATTTATAAAAAATATATTTCTATTTGTTATTTTGTTTTAAAACGTTTTAGAATAATTAATGTGATATATTTTCAGTGCCAATTTTGCAGCAATTGTATTTCTAGCATGTGGAACTTATCGTGCGCCACCTATAGTGCTATAAACCTCGCTGTTAAGCGCTGTCAGAAATCTCTACGCTTCACTCCTTGCATGTGTTTAGTGAGCCCACTAATTTTGAGTAACATATTTAAAGGTAAATAATTTTGGTTCCGAGATATCATCGTGGTTGGTGTGTGAGCGCAGGTACTTCCAGCAGCGGGAGGTGGTGACGGCGACAGCGCAGCCAGCGCTAGCTCACGACGGAGTGCCGAGGAAGACGTTCGCGTCACTGGAGCGGCGCAGCTACCGGGACAGCAAGCGCGGCGCTAGTGGCGTGGCGAAGGCGATCCGCGCGCGCGTCGAGGACGACGACGGCTCCGATCGCTCCGGCACGCAGCTCTCCGAGGAGCAGTTCAAGTGCTGGGAGTACATGCTGGAGCAGAACACACAGCTATTGTTCGACAAGGAGCTGGACACACTGACACGTGGTTTCTCCCGCCGGCCAGTGCTCGAGCCTACGTGGGCACGCGCGCACAAGGGCCGGCCTCTGTCGAGGAGCAGCCCTCATCTGTCTGAGCCCGCAGCAGCGCCGCCACCCCCACCGCCAGCAGTCTTCCTATCCAAGCACTTCGGCAGTGCGCGATCCTTCGCTCCTGCGGCACGGCCAGGCGCACGCTACCCCGCCAGCAGGCACTTCCTCAACGGCGGCCCTAACGCCGCCTACTTCGGCAGCCTGCAGCGGCTCATGCCCTACAACCTCGAGTACAACTTCGCCGTGATGCAGGAGAAGGCGGCCGCCATAGACTCCCTCGAGCAGGATGGTCGCATGCAGCAGTACTGGGAGGTGGCCACCACCGAGCTATAGCACCTTCCATATAGTGCTTTATCGACGGCCATAGACTGTGATCTGACGACAGTGTATGCTGCAAGTCTATATCACACAAACCTACAAATCAAAGTTTTAATCAGTGGACACTGCCGACATAAAACACTGTTAATAGTTTAAAGACTACTTCACTCAGCCAGGCATAACGTTTACTAAAAGCAACGTGATTTTAAGGTTACTTTTATTTTAGAACCAGTTAAATTCTTTGGTCAAGTTTGGCTGATTTGAAGACAAAATACTGTACATTGTGTGCTTCGTACAAAAATTTTGATTTTGCTACCAAATGATTACGTCGACTATAACGAATGAAATTATCAGCTGCAAGTTTAGTCACAAAATTCTGGAAACTTTGGGCTTGCCCACTTCATTCGCTTGTATGCATTACTAATGACTGTAAGAGTATTTCTTAGATTAAATATTACAAGACAATGCAAGCTGCATATACTAGACACATATGTATCATACTCATGAGTGTACAAAAGTGCATATTATATTACATTTTGGGAACACTACCCTGTAACTTTTCAGGTTTGAGTTCAAGAAGTGCAACTAACGACATAATGCGTTTACTAGTTACGACTAACTAATTATTTCTTGCTCTTCTATTTTTACTAATCACTTAAAAATAACTATGAATGATTTCCGAGAAAAATTAAGTTGCATGCAGTTATTTTTACCTGGTTCACGTATCCACTACAATAGTATAAATTTCTGTTATTAAAAAAAAGGATAAAATGTCTATGTTTAATATAATACTATGCACTATAAAGAAATATGAGTCGTATAAAACGTATGCTCTCCGGCACAGAACTTCAAATAATTTTCACTGACTGAATGTGTGTATTTGCATGAGTCAATATTACTACAACATGCGTTGTACATTTTAGATCAGCATGGAAAAATCACTCTCAACTTGTCACAAAGCAGTTGTATCTGCTGATCATTAATAGAGCCACTGGTTTTTGGTGAAAATAATTTTGCATCCACTTGTTTCAATACCTTATGTGCGAACCTGCAGCTCTGCTTCACGATTAGTGACTGAGTGTTTTTAACTCAAAGTGTCTTGGAGTTCTGCCAGCAAATACAGATGTTTGGTGTCGACGTAGCATTATTTTAATTGGCACTGTCAAATGAGCGACGCCTTTGCACAGATGAAGTCGACTTCCGCACTATTTGCATTTAGAGTTCTTTCAACCCTCCTCATTGTTACAGTATGTCACACGTACTCTTTAGTCCTAATTCCATTCCGCCATACAATCATTACTATAAATATTTTGTGGTTTATTCTGTCTTCTCATTATAGGAAAAATCCAAACCTCCATTTTAGTTTGCAGCTGTCTAAATACGTTCCCCCATACAAACCTCCATTTTAGTTTGCAGCTGTCTGAATATTTTCTCCCATGCAAATCTCCATTTTATTTTGCAGCTGTCTAAATACTTTCTCGCATGCAAATCTCTATTTTGGTTTGCAGCTATTTGAATACTTTCTCCCGTGAATACAAATTCTAGGCTTGGTCTTACAACGTCTTATTTTCTCTAAACCCTGTAATTGTAATTAAACCAACATAATATAATTCTAATAAGTTTTATCCTTTGTTAAATATCAAAGAACTGTGAATATAAGTGATAGAATATAAAATGTATTGACTAAACATTTTGACATTAAACATATGCTGCTTTTGAAAATAAGTATCCTCTGTATGTGAGATTTCTTAAAAATTAATTAGTTAACTAAAGAACTAATTTTGTTTTTAGGCTGTGGCAGTCATTCTTAGTACAATTGGTTTTCTCAATGAAATTTTCCACCGGGACACTTACATTATTAACATTCATTCGCCTCTATGCACTGGGCACGGAACCTACGTTTTAATACGATAATTCAGTTTTTTGTCAGTGTTGTAGGTGACAGTTTGATGTGAAGACTTACTTATTTCCAGTACAGTGCAATTAAGTTATTTAATGTGTACCATTTCAAAAGCCAAATTTTTATACACTCCAAAACTGAGAGGTAATAGCGTCTCAGTTGGCCTGGCCAGACCAGAGCAGCCGCTGACTTCACAGTAACGATACGGCCAGCTGATTAACATGATGAACACAACTCTATTTCAGAATCCATATGCACATGCATTTATAACACTTTGATATTTAAAGTACTGACATTGTGAATTGTTGTGACTTATTTCCCCTACTCATACAGAAACTTTTGTTTTTCATTGGTGAAAGGAAGCCCACACAATTGTGTAATTTCGAAACATTGAAATACAAGTACGATATTTGTAACTTATATATCACTATACATAATTGTGCATACAACATCTACATACAAATTTTCTTCACCTTGCCTTGCTTACCAACATTTTTATACATTCACACGATCAGTTTTTTTTTCGCCAGTAGTTACAAATATGTTTGGGAATAGTATACATTTATTCGCACATAAATTAAATTATTTTAGGTTGGACTACTGTATTAAACCTGCCATTAACATTAAATAGGGGTTGAAAAATAATGGGGGAAGGGAAGGTCACCATGTTACCAAGAGCCAGTTAAATGAGATCAAAAATGCACTGAACTGATTATTTAAAGTTTTTAAATTATTTAATTGAATTATTGAAAATTTTATTTCTGATATCAGCGTGGGATGAGAGTAAAATCAGTAAATCGATTAATAAGCTACTGCGTAAGCATAATATCATGGCATAAAACAAAAATTTAATAAAAATGAACCTACTGATTTTGAAATGGTAGCTCAGTGTCCGTTATCAAATACTAATGCAGGAGCAAACTTTCAGTCCACAGTATTTTGACTAATTTAGTGAGGTAAATTGTTGTGGATTCGGAAGGAAATTTTGGTACTACATGAATTTTCAGTGATTAAAAATAATGCATTTTTTATTTTTGTAATTTATTTATTCCTTTAGATTCTGCAATTATTTTTAATTTTGTTGAATTTTGACTGAAAAGTAAAATATCATGGTGAATTTCAAGATGGCCGACGTACAACTGAAATGACAGAACATGAAAATCTAGCCTGCAGTCATGTCGAAGATTGCTGAACTCACTTGAAGCAGCTTGCGTAATTTTGTATCCCCTTCACCTAACCCTCTGCCGGAGAACATACTTATTTATTACTACATACTATTATAAACATATATTCTAAAATTTATTGTTCAAGACTACAATCATAATTTTTCAATAAATGAATTGAACATGTATTCTGCTGACGTAAAAATGCACCAAAACTAACGTAAGGAACATATTTCAATATAGTTTTGAAATAAATGTAGACTTTCCGCGAAGTTACGTTTAAATAAACATTACTGTTACAAATCACCTTTCAATAGAAATTAATTTTTGTTAATTCTAAAATATATTTACTGTTAAAGTGTTTTAAGTCGCGTATCACAATATAATTTACTTCAAGCAAAATATCAAAACATTTTTTTAAACACTGAATGCTTGAATAGACATGTTTGGAAACACTTATAATAATAACATATTTTATGTACTCGTGTTTTGTGCATAGGCATTTTATTCTCGTAAAAACTGCTTGAGAAGATTTTGGACTCATTAAATATATCCAATAAAAAGATAACATATGCCTGTTTCCTTATTCGTCAGAATATATCAAATTTTTTAAAAATTTTATTGATATTTGAAAAATTGGCATATTTGTCGCTAATTTTTTGGTATAGTAAAATGTACCAAGTATATGTCAATCCCAACACGCACTTATGTTTTCCGTGTCATTCCTTAAATATCGTCCTAACTTAGCAGAAACGGTGGAAATCTATTTCCGCCCTAAGCCTGCTCTCATCAGACCAAAAAATTTGCTAGTCAAAGTACAGTAGTTGCGTGCAGCATACATTTGGAGTAAATACTAACTTATAAAACTACCACAAAAATGTTGTGTCTTTTACCGTATGACAGACGTAAGTGGTAGATATTTCAAAGTAGAGTTTTCTGTAAATATATATCATAGTGTAAAACAATATTTGTAATGTTTCTCTAGCATCTGTAATAAATAATGCAAATGTCTGAAAATATGTCTGTGTATTATTTCTCCAGCAGGACAATCTGGTTTTACGCCAGGTCGTATCAGCAGCCGATTTCATCGTGCCACAAAGCTACACCTTGATCACAGCTTTCCAGAAATTAAATTTTACATTATCACTATATCTATCACTATAATTATGTTTACTGCAGGTGTTATCACTTATGAATATTCGAATTGTTGCCTATTCTCAAAGTATTGCATCAAGGCGGTTTTAAGCGCTGACCAAAATCTCTTCACACACACAAGGAATACAAAACATCAGAATAGAGTCCGGCAAAATTTGCGCATATCTGAGGGTGCACACAGAGTACTGTGCAACGATATTGTGTATCCTCCTAGCAGAGATATTGTGGCAGGCTAGAGTATTATGCGGTATTAAATGACTATATACATATATAAATGAAAGCTGACTGACTGACACATCAAACTGCAGCCCAAACCACTGGACCTAGAATCGTGAAAAATTTTTGTGCGGTTTCCCCTCAGATCGTAGGCGAGCATTAAGAAATGATTTTTTGAAATTCGACCTCTAAGGGGGTGAAAAGGGGCGAAATGTGTTTCCGAAGAAACGTCGATAGAGCTTGAACCCGGCGGCCTATCATCGTGATTTTTACTTTAATAGGACACTCGTAAAATGCATATTAGCCAATTTAAGGATTTTTCGAAGTTCAACATTTAAGGGGGTAAAAGACCTTAAATGTGTTTCCAATCAACTTTCGATATCTATCGAACCCTTCGGGATAGAGAGTTGATATTCACTTCAAAATATTGATTACGTAAATACCCAAAAAGTATTTTTTTTAATTCGACCCCCAGGCAGTAAAAAGGGGCGAAATGTGTTTTTTATGAATCGTCTATATCTTTGAAACACAATTGGCTATCGTCGTGATTTTAACTTTATTTGGTTACTTTTACAAATGTATATGACAGGACCAAATACGTTTCGAAATTCTTTATTTAAAGGGGTGAAAATACGTGAAATGTGTTTTCGATTATCCTTCCATATCTATCGAATCAATCGAGATATCGAAGTGCTCTTTGCTTTAAATTGGTGCTTTTGTAAATATCCCAAGTACCATTTAAAATATATTGTCCGAATTCGGCCCTAAACTGGTTAAAAAGAGGGTAATGTGTGTTCTCTACATATATTCGATGTATATCGATCCCATAGCTTTTTATATAGCGACGTGATTTTTGTTTAGGATTGATGCTTACTCAAATACCTAAAAAATAATTTCTGAAATGTTTGAAATTCGCTACCTAAGGACGTGAAAATGGGTGAAAAATGGTGAAAAGCGTTTTCTATTAATCGTCGATATATCTTGAACCGAGCGGACTAATGTTGTGTTTTTTACGTCCACGAGATACCAGTAAAGTATTCTAAAACGTGATTCAAGGGTTTTACGAAATTTATTCTCTTAGGTGGTGAAAAGACCTTGAATGTGTTTTAGATAAATCCTCGATATCTATCGAACCCGTCGAGATATACAATTAATTTTTGCTTCAGGATGATGATTACAGAAACTATCGCAAAACGGTTTTCAGATTTTCCGAAATTCGATTTCTCAATACTGTGTAGGGGTGATATGTGTTTTTTAGTGAATGATCGATTTTGATTCGACTAAACGGGCTAGCGATATGATTTACACTTCAGTTGGATACTTATACACATATCTAAGATGTAAATTTAAAATATTTCGAAATTCGACACCAAAAAGGGTGAAAAAGCACAAAATTTGTTTTCCATCAACCCACGATATCTATCTAACTAGTAGCGATATTGAGGTGTTGTTCGCGTCAGAGTGATGCTTACGTAAATATTTTAAAAAAATATGTGTGTAATTTTTTTCTTTATAAGAAACGTGATTGTTAAGAATAAAACTAAGTTGGTCAATATTCAAGGTAGACGATCCGAAAAGCAGGAACGAGCAGCGAGAAACAACCTATACAGGAGCTTCACTCTACTGTAACCTATCGAGACGTGGTGTTGTACAACCTCTATGAGCCCAGGACACATATATTTGTTTTTTTTTTAAATAAAATTTTATTTTCATGGATTATTTCGACGTTACGTGACGCAGTTGTTTGTTACTCGGGTCTAAATTCCGGGAGGTTCTGGGCTCGAATTCCGTTAAAAGCTACGTGCGAAGGTTCAATTTTGACACACAATAACTACACGGCAGATCGAATTAGTGCAATTTACATGTAGTCGTTTAAAAGGGGTAAAATTGCAGTTCTCTTTCCACTTAGGTTCCTCTACAATATCAGCTGACATATCGTCGGTATACTGCCAAAAGTGATTAAGTCATAAATGCTATTTCGTTTAAAGGGGCACACAACTCAAAAAACAAGTTGTGGTGTAATGAAAGATGAACGTGTACTATGAACTATGCCGATATAGATTTTTCTTTGTGGTGTCCCGTTTCCGAGAAACACGGCTGAAAGCAAGCAGCTGTGACGTCATCTCGCTCACCCGGTCGCATGAACTGCTCGCTGCTGCGCTGCCTTGTCTTCCGACACGTGAACGTAGGTCCTACGTGTTTCTCACGAACAGTGCGAGGTCTCGTATCGGATACGTTCACAAGTCGAGTGCTGTGTTACAGATAGTACAATGTTACTTTTCATAGTTTTATTGTATTATTATGAATGCAGACAGTAGACAGTTTTGTTAGGACAATGCCGAGTTGTAATGCATTCGGATGTAGTATCTCTTCTCGTAACCCAAGGAATAGAGACAAAGGAATATTTTTCCATGTTATTCCGGACCGTTCCAAATTTCCCAAAGTGTTTTCGAAATGGGTTACATTTTGTAAACAAAAAAATTTCACGCCCTGACGTGGTCCATGTTTATGTTCTGAGCATTTTCTGGAAACAGATTGCGATGAAACGCAGTTAATAAATTAATGCGCTACGAAAAACTAATTGGCCCTAAACTAAAGCCCGGTTCAGTACCATCTGTGAGTAAATTCAGCTTGCTGAATAGTGACAGAGTAGTCACAGAATCCCCATGAACTAATACAAGTAATGCGCTTATAGTGCGATACGAATAAAACATGCGGAAAATGTTAGTACAGGAAATGCTGTCTTCAGAGAATCAACCTGAAACTACACGCGAAGCTACAATAACCTCTGGAACAGAACTTCCTGACAATTCTCATGACAATAAAAATAATGCAGAAATACAGTGTGAATTAGGGTCTGAGTGTTTCAGGCAATATTCTGCTGTGTTTGATGGCAGTCAGCGTGACGTGACTGTAACAGATAAATGTGATTTGGATTATAGTATTTTCGATCCAGTTGAGTCGGAAGTCGATTGTGAGACTGAAGAAGGTGACACAGACGAAGGGGAAATCCACATGCCATTCTGTTCCCGAGCAGAAAAACAGCCACAAAAATATTTCATTGTTGCGTGGACATGTTTACTATAGCCTTCTTTAAAACGTGCAGTGAATGTAGGAATGAGATACGAACACATCTTATTACTGTAAGGGCGCTACGGTTTGTATAAAAGCTGTGTGTGTTTGTGGAAAGGTATTTTCATGGAATTCTCATCCTGTTATTGGCAAAAGACCGGAGGGGAATGTGGAGACTGCTTCATCACTGTATTTATCAAGAATTTTATTTAAATCTTTTAAATATTTTTGTGGTCGTATGAGTATTGCCATGTTTCCTAGAACGACATATGATTAAATTATCAATGGTATTATTAGCCTCGTTTTAAATTCCGTGTAGAAAAACGAGAGAGATGCGAACATACAAGAACTAAAATAACAATGAAAATGTTTGTCTAGCAGGCGACGGACAGTATGACTCTCCAGGGTTTTGCGCAAAATGTGTAGTATACTCTGTAATAAATTTGCATAGAGGAGTTATCGTTGACTTTCAGCTTTTGCAAAAAGGTATTGCAACGCCCCCTAGTGGTGCCTGAGGAAACCCCGGAGGAAACCTTTTCTCAGGACACCACCAAGGATGGCGAGCGAAAGTCTGTCACCACCGTTCCCATTTTTAGATGACGACAGACACCCTTAGGAAAGGCCTAAAAAGTAGCAGGACTGATGGTTTTACAGTGGAGGACGAGAAAAGTCATCAAAATTGAGGGCA